>JAWWMK010011253.1:0-24152 GCA_035047105.1 Galeopsomyia nigrocyanea
TTTGTGAAATGTTTTATTCGCACTTGTTTCAAAAGATGCTCAAAATCGTTTCATAATAGGGACATTTACCTTATAGAAAGAAGCTTTATATGATGTTTGAATGCTGAACTTTAGAAAACAATATAGGTATTAAAAATCATTTATTTTTTTTTCTTTTATTTCCATTCTCGAAATGTGCAATTACGTTTTATGAAAGCACGATGAAAAGCGCGCTACTTCTCTGTATACTCTCGCTCTATACATCTACTTATCTAACTAATTAAACTCTCATAAGAAGACTTTGCCAACTGCCATGCAAAATTTTCCCATCCCGAAAAGCTTACAATAAACACTCAACTAGGATGCAATTTCGAAAATTGTCAACGTCCACAAAGTTTCCTTTCTCTCTATTTCTAAAAAAAAATAGAAAGGAGTAGATCGTAAGATAAACAGAATTAATCGGCCAGTCATTGAGAAAACACCGTCGCGCAACGCACAGGCAAAACAAAGATCTTCCCTTTCCCCCCTTTTCTTTCGGAGTTAATTTAACTGGGTACTCCCCCCTTCCGAAGAATCTACTTAGCAAGTCAAGTAAGGGAATGCCCCAAAGCCTCCACCCCGCGAATACAATGCTTCCGTATATAAACGTCAACGTCTCTATCTCTCTCTCTCTCTCTCTTCGTCTTTTTTTTTCTCTTTCGCTCGCGCCGAAATTCTATATTCCTGTTCTTCATTGTGCGTCGCGCCAAGGATGATTTAGTAAATGGAGGCGCGACAAATTACCTCGACGTTGGCTGCTTAATTTTTTTTTAAGAGTCATGGTTCTATACTGTAAGTATGTCTGTGAATTACTAGCGCGAGATTTAAAAAAAAAAGCTGGAATTTTCAAATAAATTTTCCATGTGTGCTGGACACGCGACGAAGCGGATTGGCTGTCAAATATAATACAGATGAAAATGAATAATCGGATTTCGCTGTCAGCAGCTTCTCTTCGTACACGTTAATTAATCAAATGATGGCTTTTTTTTTCTTTCATCCATGCGTCAAATATTGATAAATTCGTTTCAATAGCGCGCGGCGCTCTTGACATACACGCACACGCAGATAATCCTTTTACGTAAAATCAAATGTAATATACGCAATATATATATATATATATATATATATAAAGATAACAAACCAATCGCTTATACATAAAACCTGGACAACAGCCAACGAATGTCAATTAAAGCCGATACGATACAAAAGTTTTCAAATGAAAAAAAAAATATCCATCGGACAGGTCAATTACTACGTGGGTGTGTGAGTCGCAATCAGCAGCCATCGACGTGAGAGAGAGGGATTATTCACGGGCTCGTAAATTTCGTGTGCGACTGACATGCAAAAGAAAAAAAAGTAGGTTTGAAGTGCATGTTCACAGCTGAATGGAGGTATTTGAGTGGCTTCGACGGGGCGCGGAGCAATGTGATGATAGTCGTGACGTTTTGAAGGGGACTCTCTCGATATATATACATGTATGTGTATACATATATGTATTATATACGTCTGTTTTGTGTACACTTTTTTTTATTAATCGCTCTTTTCGACGGCTTATCATCGACGATGAGTCACTTTATACAGATAGAAATTTTCTTTTCACTATATATATATATATATACGCGTGACGTATTATTACGACTAAATATCGTGTTTTTTAACGGGCGCGCGTCGTAAAAAATTGATCAATTTTTTTTACGAGTATCGCGACTAATCGCTTTTTATGCGATAATGAATTATGGATTGTCGCACTATACGCGCGAGTTATATGGTAATGCACGATATCGTTAAAAGAAAAAAAAAGGTTACACTTTTTTTATTTAACGCGCGAGCGAAGGGTTTCCATAATAAAGTAAAATGTTACGGTGATAGCCAATGAGCGTAAAAAGAGCTAAAAGCTCCTGTACCCGGAGAAAAAAAAAAGAGGCGTAACACTCAAAATGATTAAACACTTTATGATTATCGTAAAAAAAAAAGCGCAATCGACGTCTGCTCTCTTCTTCTTTTTTTTTTTTTTTACGAAATTTCGAAGTGAAACTGTATCGAACGTATACGACTCAATCAGCCGAGCATTGTTTCACATTTCGATCCGTGTACAAGTATATAGTACGGCTTCTCGAAGCGTAACGATTGCATCCCTTATGGAAAGCGGTGTTATATAGTTGCATGGGGGATATTTCGGGATACGAGCGAGACATCTGAATATCAATAAGAATCCGATACAAACGAGACTGGAATAATATCGAAGTTTCTCTCTCTCTCTACTTTTTTTTTTGTTCATTTGGCTTATGCTGTATATGTATATAAAAGCTCGATCGCCCATATGAATGAGTGGTGGTCGTGATGCACTTAATAAACGTTCCGCTCGACTGCCGCGAGATATTCGACGCTGGAATATCGTGTTTTACGTAACTTTTGCAGGTCTCATGGAGTTGCTTGTCGTTTCGCTTCGTATTATAGGCTGTGTTTTTATTTTATTTCGTTTTTATAAGAATGATATAGAGAAAGTGTTTTATTTTGATTTTTTTTAAATAATCGTAAGATTCGTTTCGTCAGCCTCGATATAATTTACAAACAAAGGTCAAAGATATACTCCAGTTAATAATAAATTGTTCATTTCGATGATCCATTGTCAAAATATAAAATTCTACCGAAAAATCGTTTTTTTTTTTACCAATAAACGTATAAAGCAAATTCATTGATGCCCGAGCAAGTTGATCCAGCATGAAGAACCACCAGGCTAAATTTGCATTGAAAACACACGGAGTTTCCAGCAGCCATCAACCCAAAAACGATAATATTGGTAAATCTATAAAATGCGCATGATAACTTGTATAATACAAAACGAACGATGCACAAATTGCACCAATTAAAACGCTCTTTATCGCGCGATAAAAAAAGCGACGACAATCGCAAACTCCCCTAAACTTCTCTCTCTTGCATTAGCATAACGTCGAAAAAAAAAAAAAACGTTCGTGTCGCGCGAGTTCCCCGCCGCGTAACGACACACTCGAAAAAAAAAATCGTGTGCTGCTAAATGTTCATTCTCTCTCTCTCGGAAAAAAAAAATAAGAATCACCTGTTGATTTTAGAATTCTTCAATCTCAACAGAAGAGAGATGGATAATTTATTCATTGGTTTCGCGGTGACGGGTATTGTCTCAGGGGCAGCAGCAGCAAACGAGACAGAGACACATGCGAAAGGCGCGAGAGCGCGCTTCGGGGGGGAAAATGGATATGGAATTTCGCGGTGCGAGGGAGGGATATATGCAGATATGAATTACGACGAGAGAGAGTCAGATGCGTATCTCATAGAGCGCAAGCGCAAACGTAGGGAATGCAGCAGCAGCCGATTCATCCCTTTGGGCAAGAGAGAGAGAGAGAGAGAGAGAGAGAGAGTGGAGCTTCCAAGGAGTTGCGATATTAGTTTCACCGCGATGCCGATTGCCTATTATTCCCAAGCTCGCCTCGTTTCCTCCTACCTATACCCCGCGTTGCATTCGGCTTGCCGCGTGATTTATACCTTTGATGATTGCGTTTTCTCACGTAATCAGCCGAGTTTGTGTAACGAGTAATAATCGTTTCGTTGCGTTCACTTCGTTGTTTTTTTTTATTTCGTGTTATAAGTTTGCAAGAGTTGAGTGTCGGTATAATTTTCAAAGAAACGATCGATGTGACTATTTTCCTATGACGTTGTTTTCATAAAAAAGAAATAATTAAAAAGTTTCGTTGTTGATTATCGTCATTCGTTCGAGTACGATTCCAACGAAATATTTTTTTTCTTTCAATTTTGCGATGCAAAAAAAAATGTCTATGACAAAGTTTTTGTATAGAAGGTTCAGTCGAGACAATAGATTGGAAATTAGCGTAATTATTATTCTGGCAGTTTAACAAAAAATTGTTGAAAATCGAAGACTCGTCCCGGCAAAAAAAAAGTTGTTAAATTTGTTGCACTCTCAAATCAATTGTACTCAATTAATTAAGAATATTTATCTTAAAATAAGGAATTGTTTTCCTAAATTAAGTATTTTTTATTCTTAAAAAAAGAATAATGTTCTTAATTTATGAGCATTTGATTTAAGAATGCAGCAAATTAAAGAACTTTTTTTTTTGTAGTGTGATGGTCACTTCGAAATATCTCAATCACATACCATTCGCGTTATATATCAATGGGAAAGCAGGAATTATAACTCAATGTTTAATATTTAACTAAACAACATATTATTATTCATAACCGATACATCGCTAATTATATATCAGCAAGCCCCATAACAAATTTACTCAACGCAAAACCCTCAATCAAACAATAGAATATTTGAAAATAATCGCTATTATCGGAATGTACACATATGCACGCTCAAATAGCAGTATGCTGCCAACATTTCCTCTCCATTGGCAAATTCTAAACAGCCAATAAACACAATTAAAGCCTAGCAGCAGCAGCTCTCTCTCTCTCTCTCTCTCCATTGCGAATCCTCACGGCAGTCAGTGTAGTTTGGTATATAGTAGGCAGCGGGGCTGATCAAAGAGAGCTTCTCAACGTACGGCGCGTGCAATCAATTATTCAACGCGCGCGTTTGCGATTTGCCGAGCGTATATAGGAGCGCTCGACTCGACGCGCTAAAATCTCTCGGTGGTTTTGCAAAACAATGATGCGCCGAAAACAAAGGCTTCTTGCGCAAAATCCAAAGCGAGAGAGACACATAGAGTAGATATCAAGGCTGCCACGAAATAAAAAGGGAGATAGACACGCAATTTCGTAGAGAGAAAGAGAGCCGCATACAAGTGTCAACTGTCGACTACTCGTTCGATTTTTAGCTCCGTCTCTTTCTAATGTCAATTGCCTGTCATCCTGTATGGCAAAGAAAAAAAGGATTCCATTTTCGCTATAACACGTATAACCCTTCAATCTCGTGTCTTTCTCTCGTGATAACCTTCTTTTTTTTTCCGTTTTCGTCACTACTGCACGCGCTTGAAAAAATTTCATTCCAGCGTCGCGCCCGAAAAAAAAAAGCGCCTTTACTATGGTATATATTTGTTTCGAATTCTTTTCTCTCTCTCCATCGGCACTATACCTTTTTATTTCGCGAGTTGGCAAGTGACGAGTTTCGCGCGTTGTGTAAAGCGAGATAGAAACGCTGCCGATGTTTGATCTTTAAAGCAAAAAAAAAATCTCTTCTAGGAAATTTTCAACGCTGTACGATGTTACATCAAAAGAATAGAGAGGGAAAGAGGGAAAGAGTAAATTTGCATTGCTTCGCGTAAATTACAGGCGCGCACTGCAACGCTATTATAGGTATATACGAGTCGAAAAATGAGAATAATACGAAAATTCGGCAAACAGTTGGCCTTTTAATTAAATGCACGCGAGAGTTGCTTTCCGCACTATACGTAAAATTATTCATTTCAACGTGGGAATTATTTCGTGATTCGCGTTGAAATTGAACTGAAAGTAATTTATAAAATATATATGCTATTTTCACTGTGAAATTAATAAAGTCGCGTTTTACTATATTCGATCGAACAAAAGTTCAAAAAAAAAAAAAAAAAAAAAATATATATATATATATATGAGACGAAATCTATAAAAAAAATGCCGATTCTTGAAGCCTGAAATGGCAAAAAAAAATTGTAATGCTAGAGCTTCCGCAATTTTTTCTTCTTCTTCCTTGACGTATATAGTGTCAGAAAATGCTCGTGAACATTAGAAAAGTCCACAGGAACTACTTTTTCCCGGCTTTTCTATATTTTTGTCAATTGAATTTTTTTCGATAAAAATAGACGTATAACTTTCGCTGGTAGCATTTTTTAATTGATTTCTAAAATAAAATCGATAGCACCATCGTAATCTACGTGAAAAAATACATCGAAAACATGCATCGCATTATCGGAAATGATTGTTAGGGGTCCTCCAAAAAAACAATAAATAAATGGCTTTCATACGCCGATCGGTCGAAATAACAGCGCAACGTGCATACTCGACAATTTTATTTATTTGAAGTACAAGGCCCATCAACCATCAATTTCAATATTGCGATACATGGTTTCGATATATTTTTTCACGTCGAATACGATGGTGCTATCAGTTTTACGGTAGAAATTGCCTAGAAAGCGCTAGAAGAGAAAAATCAGTGTAAAAGACGTTTTTATTTCATAGGACTCACTGTGAAAGAAGCCTCCAGCGCTTTCTAGGCAATTTCTATCGTAAAACTGATAGCAACATCGTATTCTACGTGAAATAATACATCGAAAACATGTATCGCAATATTGAAATTGATGCTTGATTGGCCTTGTACTTCAAATAAATAAAATTGTGGAATATGCACGTTGCGCTGTTATTTCGACCGGTCGGCGTAAAAAAGCCATTTATTTATTGTTTTTTTGGAGGACCCCCAACAATCATTTCCGATAATGCGGTACATGTTTTCGATGTATATTTTTTCACGTAGATTACGACAGTGCTATCGGTTTCATTGTAGAAATCAATACAAAAACACTACGAGCGAAAGTTATAAGTCTATTTTTATCGGAAAAAATTCAATTGACAAAAATATAGAAAAGCCGGAAAAAGTAGTTCCTGTGGACTTTTCTAATGTTCACGAGCATTTTCAGGCACTATATACCTCAAGGAAGAAGACGAAAAAATTCCGGAAGCTCTAGCGTAACAATTTTTTTTTGCCATTTTAGGCTTGAAGAATCGGCATGTTTTTTTATAGATTTCGTCATATATAGTCGTAGCTCAGCAATACATATCGAAGAGAGAAAAGAGAGAAGACAATCCTTGAAACCGTCTGGGCAAACACATTCTTTCCATCATATATACCTCTGCGAACGACAAAAGCTTGCAGCAGTCATAGTTCCGAATCGCGACACACACACACACAGACACACACAACAAAAAGCCATCTAGTTGGACAAAAGCATATATATCGGCATTTCCTCCTTCGCCACTTTCTCTCTTTTTCGCATCTCTCTCTCTCTTTGTACATATATGTAGTCTTGTGCTCGCGGGCATTGTGTCCATTTTTTTTTCTCTCCCTTTTCATACGCGAACGAGAGCTCTGCGCGTATCTCTCTTGCGTGTGTGTTTTCTGTGTCAAATCGGCGCGCTCTATAAAACACGAAAGGCAATCCTCTCTGCTGCTGCTGCTGCTGCTGCTGCCCGGAAATGAAACGCGAGAGAGGGAGAGAGAGTAGTGTCACACTTTAAACGAGACAAATAGCAGTTTGCCACCACCACGCGCGCGAACAAAAAAGAAAAATACTTAATCGAAGCGTTTATTTCACACCCACGCGTGTCTACTACTGCCCGCTATGATTGCGATTTGTCAGATGGAATTGAGTTCTCTCTGCTTTTATTTTTTTTTTTCAAAAGATAGATTTTTCTTATATGATTGACGTTGCATTGCCGAGTGATTGCAGTTCGTTCGGATGTATATATAAGGTGATAGATCGCGATGTCAGAAAAGGCTATTTTGATTGATCGCCATTTCGATGTTTCGTCATCGGTGAATTTTTTGAAAAATCTGTTTTTTTACCCTCTCTCTCTCTCTCTCTCTCTCTCTCTCTCTCTCTCTCTCTCTCTCTCGCGGACCTTGACGAATGTCACTGAATTCAAATTGATAGAGATAGATTGGAGCAAAAAAAAAAAAATTGATTTTCAAACTGCAATATTTTCAATAATTAAAATCCAAAATCACTTTGCGAAATTGTAAAAATCGATCGAAATCCTCTCCTCAACCGTCCACCTAATTATCGGCAAGCTAAGAAAAAAAAAAACAACCACATCGCTCCCGCAGTCGAAAAAAAAAAGCAAATACCTCGCGCGCTTTTCTCTCTCTTCTCCGCAAGTTGTATTAGACACGCGATATAAGCTACCTACATATACACCACCAACGCTCTTCCTTCTTCTTTTTTTTACGTTTGGGGAATATATAGATCTCTCCCAGCGTGCGAATTACTCGTATATACGGGCTACTACGTTGGAATGGTTTTGCTCGTACTACGGTGCAAAGGGCAAAAACACAGCTGTGCGGCGCTTTGAAATTCAAATGCAAAGCGCCTCTCTCTCTCTCTCTCTCGCAGCGTTGTTATGTTGGCTTGGTGTGGAAATATGGTGTGTCGAGTGAGAGAGAAGCTTCTTGCCTCACGAAGTAGTTGCAAAATGAAAGAAAAAAAAAGCTTTTTTTTTTGCACGTGGTAGCTTCTTAGATTCTATCAGCTGCTGCTACAGTGACACGCGATCGTCGAGTTAGCTTTTTGTTATTACAGCACGGAAGTGTATACGTTCATTTCTGGCATTTTTTTTTAATTTCTGCGTGGGGTGTAAGTATTTTTGAAATTGAAATCGTAAATCGACGTGCATTCCGTCTCTTAGACTTGTACACTTCGTCTTCAATGCAAGCGTCAATGAAAATAAAGTGCTTGAATGTCAAACTCATCCTTGATCTACTCTTGGAAAATCAGCAGTATAATTGTTATTATTGAAATGACACTGCGCAATTTTTTTTTTTATAATGCCGAGTCGTGCCTAGTTCAATGTATTATGGAAGGACAATCGAATCCATAGTTGATACATAGGAATTTAAATATGCATAAATCATTTTTCTTAATTATTCAAAATTCTTTTTTTTTATGTATTCACATCATAATAGCTTATAGTATAGACTATTGACGCACGAATCACTAAATACATTATCTCTGAGGCATTAAGAAAAAAAACTAATTGATTTTATAACGAGTCTATTCGTGAGATTGGGCGTACAGTTCAAAAAAAACTATAGCGAAAGAGTAATGCCACAAAAAACCGGTTCCTCTCGTTGTTAAGTTAAATTGCACGTGTGAACGCTCGCACGCACACACATCCTACACCATTATTTCAAGGTCGATCGATACGCCTATCCATCATTAGTCATGGAGCGCTCTGTTCTAAAAATAACTCCGATTATATTACATTGTAATCTCGCGCGTGAGATAGGCCTCAATATATACATTGTCATCTCGAGATCGAACGATCGTGCGAAAACTATGTCATCGAACAATCGCGTCGCGTTTATCATTCGCGCGGACGACAATTTCATTCTCGAAAGAAAACTCCGTTAAAGCGAATAAGTTCGGTGCGATAAGGTTAGGTTCAACAAGTATAAACAAAGGGGCAATCGCGCGAAGAACAGTTCGATTGATAGAACTAAAAAGTTTGCAGACTAAAAAACACTTCAAGGTCGTCGCAAATGAAGCACGATTAACTTGTCCTTTGTTATCAGAGCCGCGATAAAAACCTTCTAATGACAAGCAAATATAACCTTAAAGGATAAAGAGGAAAACGAAGAGCTCGCTCACCTTGTGGAAGCTGCGATTCTCGTTGACGCTTGCCCACACTGGACGGAGACACTGCACTGGTCAACTAGTCGATTGAAAAACTCGATCTGGACATCGCGTATCACGGAAAATCATCTCCTCGGAAGCCCCGACACTTTGTGCGCGCGTACTCTTTTCGCGTAAACTTTTCACACAAACAAACAAAACACGACTGTGCGCGAGACTGTTGACTGTTGTCATCGCCCGCCGCAAGACCGATGCGGGTTGGCCACCTAGCGGTAGACACCGAGCAAATCTCGCCAGTTGGTAAACGTTAGCTGCTGCCGGCCAGACGCTTGCTCGTGCAGCCTCGTGCCTCGTGCGTAAATTTATCGAAAAGTGAATTAAACAAAGGTTTCGGTTGATTTGAACCGATTGTAAACATCGACGGGACACTGGACGATCGACAATCAACGTGCTCGCAAGTCATTTTCGTCGACTTTCATCGGGGATAGGCAGCTTCGTGAAGAAAAAATTGCAACGGGCTAACTGCGTGTTACATCAGCAATCCATCTTTATTTCACGACAAAACGCCGCCACGCCACTACCGTGAAAACTCCCATAACGTGCGAAAGAGTGCTCGGAACTGTCAGAAGACAAAGAGGCGGGAAAATTAGCAGGAAAACTAAGTAGAGGCGGCATTTTACCGATAGAACATTATAGTATATAAGATAAGTGTGTGCAAGTGCTTGGAGTGTGCCGGTTGTGTGCTAGTGTGCTGCTGTGCGGGGCGGCTACATGAGTCCCGCGCTGAGCACTCGAAATCGCGGCAGTAGCGAGTGGCGCGTCGCTGCGGCGAGTGGTGCGCGCGTCGGTGTCCGGGAAATGGCGGAATACCACCACCACCATCATCTGCGAGGCAGCAGCAATAAGGCGGCTTCGAATGACGCGTCGTCGACCGCCGCCGCAACTACAACGCCAGCCTCGTCATTGCCATCGTCGCCACAGCAGTTGATCATCAAGACCGAGATGACGAATGGAGGTGGTGGCAAGGGCTCCGGCGACGACGCCGATAGCAACGAGGAAATGCCGCTCGACATCGGCGAGCACTACCTCGTGCGCAGATCCGACGATACTTGGCGTGAGTTATCTCGAATCTGTGTGCGTGTACGTACAAGTACATATGTATGTGTGTGCGCTTGTTGGCACAATCTCTCCCCCTCCTCTCACTTTTTTTCTCGAATCCTCGAACGCGCAATTATTCGCCGCCTACTTTTTGTTTCTTTCGTTGAACGATTCCTGACAATCGCATTATTGACCTTTTGTTTTTATTTCGCATGATTCTCTTTCGATGATGACAATTGTGTCTCGGCGAAGCAGCATCACGTGGTGTGTGCTCACCTAGGTCACAAAAAGGGGGACAGCCACTTTTTCGCTGTTGACACTATAGTGCCGCGCACGCTATAGCTATAGGTTAACGAAGCATAGCTTTTTTTGTCGCTTCTATCCCCACCACCATAAGTATTTACGCTTACAATCATGCAGTGTGACATCGCCGTTCGTTGGGCTGCTATTTCGGAGTCGCGCTTGACGACGTGCAGCGCGCTGAAATGTGTCAATCGTAGTGACGAAATTTTTTTTCTATTCGATGAATAAACAATTTTTCAATAGTCATTTTTAATTAGTTTTTTTAATAAGTAGCTAATCTAGACTGTTGAAGTTTCTATGTATAGGAAAAACAATATTTTTGAAAATTTTTTGGGATTCGTGAACAATATAATGTGGTATGAGACACAATTGGTTGATCATATTAAAATTATAAAATTTCGCTCTGGTCTTTGAAAACTTTCGATTTTTTTTTCTAATTTTCCACTGAATGAAAAACTTACGTGAGTACACATGTCTTCAAGGCTTCAATGACCTTGCATTATGACCACATTTTTCCTATTTCACTGTGTGTGAATGTATGTAACATTTGATTAATTTAATCTTATAAGCAACAAATACATATATCTGTTACTCATGCAAACTAAAGGATTTATATTTGGACTTTAATTATAATGGGATTATTCTAGAGTTCTCATTATTTTATTGCATTTAAAATCATTAATAATTCAAGGTTATATTATACTTTTTTCAATATTCCTATTGTATCAACAGATCCAGCTGAAGTGATCCAAACTCGCTTCAATGAAGTGGAAAACCACTACGAATACTATGTTCATTATGAAGGTTATAATAGACGATTAGATGAATGGGTACCTCGAGATAGAATCATGTCCAGTAGGTTCGATATGAGTGACCGATCTTGGAAAAACGGTGATAGGAGCCAAAGTATTGATCTTCTGGCTGATTCATCAGATAGAAAAATTACCAGAAATCAAAAGAGAAGACATGACGAGATAAACCATGTGCAAAAAGTATGCATAAAATATATCTATTTTTTCCACTTCAATGCTATTTTTCTCAACACTATAATAATGTAAATGGTAACTTTACAGACGTATGCTGAAATGGATCCTACAACTGCAGCATTAGAAAAAGAGCATGAGGCTATTACAAAAGTAAAATACATTGACAGGATACAAATAGGTATGTATACTGAATAAAATAATTTTGTTTCTGTATAATTAAAGTTTGTTCGTTGAGTATTAACATAACAATGTCATTCTTCAGGAAAGTACGAAATTGATACATGGTACTTCAGTCCTTATCCAGAAGAATATGGTAAACAACCAAAATTATGGATTTGTGAATATTGCTTGAAGTACATGAGATTAGAGAAAACGTACAGATATCACATGGTAACTAATTGCACTGTTTAGTAATAACTAGAGTTAAATTAATAGTTATTTTCATGAAAGTACATTTTTCTCATTCCAGAGTGAATGTACTCATAGGCAACCTATGGGCAAAGAAATTTATCGAAAAGGAACACTAAGCATCTGGGAAGTTGATGGCAAAGAGCACAAAATTTATTGTCAGAATCTTTGTCTCTTGGCAAAATTATTTTTGGACCACAAAACACTTTATTTCGATGTTGAACCGTTTTTGTTTTACATTTTGTGTGAAGTTGACAAACATGGAGCTCATCTTGTTGGTTATTTCTCAAAGGTGATTTTATGAAAATCCTCAAATAATGCTCTTGTTATTTGACACATTAATAACTTTTCTGATATTACAGGAAAAAGAATCTCCTGATGGTAACAATGTAGCTTGTATTTTAACATTGCCTCCATTCCAAAGACAGGGATATGGCAAGCTTCTAATAGCCTTCAGTTACGAATTGAGCAGAATCGAACAAACTGTTGGAAGTCCAGAAAAGCCACTTAGTGATTTGGGTAAATTATCCTATCGAAGTTATTGGAGTTGGGTTTTGCTTGAAATTCTTAGAGACTTCAGAGGTACATTGAGTATCAAAGATTTAAGGTATGTTATAATCTTGATTGAAATAAATTTTTTTTGTGAATTCAGAGGTATATAATTTTTTTTTTAATTTCTAGTCAAATGACTAGTATTTCACAGACTGACATTATTTCTACACTGCAAAGTATGAACATGGTAAAATATTGGAAAGGACAACATGTAATATGTGTTACACCGAAATTAGTGGAAGAACACATTAAAAGTAGTCAGTACAAAAGGCCGCGACTGACGGTAGACAGCAGTGCTTTACGTTGGGGAGCTCCGCCTCGAAAAAATGTGAAGCCAGGGAAGAAGTAAAGAAACAACAAATTTCAAAAAAAAAATTGCTGAAGTTTCTGTTTCTTAATCATAAGTTATACTACTTGTGGCTAATACGTCTACTACGAGTGATAAACTTAGTAGTTTTGATTGTTCAAAATCAAGTACAATTATGTCGTGATTTTTTTTATTTTCCTGTGCGATTAGTGCTTAAGTGTTATTTTTAATGCCAGAACAAATCACGATTTATTACGAAAAGAAAAAAAAACTGTTTCAATTCATAAGTTCACAGTGAAAATATTTCGAAAAGTTTATTTTTTTCAACAGTATTAAGAGCATTAGCAAGTTTTATGTGAAGCAACAGAAATAAAACGAATTTTACCAATAAGGAATTCGTTAGTTTCACTTCATGTGAAAATCTTGGTTTTTTTTTTCTACTTTTAAAAGTGTAAATTATGTAATTTATAATTCAAAGAAATTGCGATTATTTTAATTATTATTCTAGTTTTTTTAATATTGTAAATAGACATTAAAAACTTCTGGTAAGCTATCAAAACTGATTGTATTGCTGATGATTTCGATGTATCTTTAGCCATTTCAACAGCATAGAAGTGCCAGGCATTGTAAATATACCGCAAATTGCGTGTCCATAGTTGTGAATAACTTTCTTTTTATAACCGAACAAAAAAAGTTTGATCAAATAATTACAAAATTATTTTCTAAATCTTACGCTTTGGAATTGTACTATCCATGTAATGTTGTAACAATCGTTGAAAAGTTGGCAATTGTTCTTGCATGTGTATGTATTCTCACAACTTTATAAAGTTGAAATAATGAAGAAAAGAAATATCTTTCATGTTACAATATTACAATGAAAGTATAATACATGTAATATTTATTTATACAATTAAGAGCCTATACTATGATTGAAAAAAAATATTTTTATTTTCTAAAGATTTTATGAAAGCCCGCAACAAATTGAACACTTTTTTACATACAAAAATAACATTTATGCAATAGTTATTTGTAAAAAACAATCACAGTTTCGCTGTTGATTTGTGAGCATCTTTAGCTAATTCAACAGCATACTTAGAAGTTCCAGGAGCCATGCATATTCCGTATCCTCCATGTCCGTAATTGTGAACAACCTTTTTTGACAAAACATTTTAATTAGATGAATTATAACGTTCAACGACAATCTAAATTCATGACTCACAATAGCTTTGTAAGGACCATGCGATATACGTTCAGCTTCAACTCTGACACCACCTTCTCTGTGTGGTCGCAGGCCGGTTTTTTGTCCTACAACCTTAGCTTTCTTCAGAGACGGAATCAATTTTTCACAACGTTCGCGTATCGCTGCCATTTGATATGGACATATACGTAGATCGTCGCATTCGAATTCTCGATTTCCCCCTAAAGTTGTGATACCATCGGCGCCGGGTATAATATAGGTGTCCAATTCTCCGTAGAAGAACGTTTTCAACCAAGGTGCTTCAACCTAACAATTCACTCGCATCAGCAACTAATAATTTTTTTTTTAATTTATCGCTTTACCTTCAAAACGTGACCTTTGATAGGTATCATCTTTTTATCATTGCAAAGGCTTCTAGCTCCAAGCCCAGTACAATTTATAATTAAATCATAATCCTCGGACAATTGTTTCAGCGAATCGACTGGCTTTTCAATCAATTTTGCCCCATTTTTTCTCAATCTGCACAGTATAAACATGTAAACTCCAGTGATTCGTGGTACTTAACTTTGTTGAACTTACTTTGCTCTTGCCCACGGGAGATACTGATTTGGTTGAGTTAGTAGAGTTGCCACGAAAGCTCCGTACTTCCAACTTCCACCGGCTAATTTCAATTCACTCTCAGTGGCTTGTCTGTAAATTGGTACCAGATTCTCCATCCATTCATTCTAACAAGCAATTAGCAATTAAATTATTTCGTTGTTCATTAACGATTGAGGAGTACAAAAAAAATACTAACTCTAACGAATTTAGGGGAGTTGTTTGAATACAAATATCCGGAAATACTTGTGACTCCGGCATCGGCGCCTTCTGCTGATCTGTTAATGGCTTCGTAATAATTGTAAGAATCTGCTATCCATTTTCTGTACAATCAAACTCAAATTATGCATTTCTAGATTATTTTACCGGTCTCTTAATGTTAGAAAAATTGTATTATAAAATACAATTATCTCTCGATTATCTCTGTTTCATACAACTAATTCAATAAAATACCTTGTAATATTTTCACTGGGCCCTGAAAAAGCGGAGCTAACGCGAAATATACCAGCAGCAACATGACTTGTTGTGCGATCAAAATCCGCGGCGATCACGTCGATTTGCGTTGAATTACGCAAATCTTCTTGTAGCTGGAGAGCAGTTGTGAGACCTACGCAGCCTCCACCCAGTACGGCGATCTTCATTTTTCTGTATTATTTTCTAATTCACAGGATGCAATTTGACGGACTACTATGTGAGTACAAGTGGATGCGACCCGATCTTGTTTTTGTGTTATCTATCGAGTAGCTCATTTATTACTTATCGATTCTGCAACTTCCCACTGCCTTTGTCAAAAAAGATAAGATTATTGATAGTCAATCACATTACACAGGGAGATATACAGTCTGATAGTGCAACTTTGATATGATTGATATCAGGATTGATATTTTTTGCGAATGTGAGTTTTTCATTTAAGGTAAAAAATGAGTAAAGTACCGTTAGTAGATTTAAGAGCACAGATATGAAAGGAAAAACTTGAGACCGCAACTTTGCTTGTAAACACTTCTATTCTTTAGCGACTTATGGTAGGCGGTTAACACCTACGCAATATAGGGAATATTCTCGCCAGTGAGTCTGTGTGTGCGGCTGTACACATGCGCAGTAAATCGTAAAGGCTCGATTAAAAGATTTCATTTTTATCGCTATATTATATGCTTCTCGAGCTTCTTTTGAAATTATAAAACGTACATTACAACCTTCCGTTGTATCTTATGGAAATTATAAGAGAATTGTAAATATGGAGAAAAAATTTTATAAGTAAACGAAAAGTCAGTGACTTTATTTCTTACTATTTACAAGATTCATTGCATTTCGCATAAAAATAACGTTCCACTTTATATCATTATAAAGCGATTACAGGTTTGTTTGTTGTTGTTTTTTTACCAAGAAATCCATTGACCACAAGAGCATAGAATTTAATTATCGATATAAGAATTAACAACTTCAAACGACAAATTACAGGAATCATTCAAATTTTTATTTCGCGTATGAAATCGTTGTTATTGAAGACACTTTAAATATTTTCAGCTCGCACAGCTACAATCATTCGCTTACCTATAGGAATATATCATACATTATGTTCAACTACTTGGCGTTATTATGCTATGCCTGCAGGATCGATGATATTTAAAAGTGTCTTGAATAATCGTCCTCGTTCTATAAAACGATATCTATTTACAAAAGAAAAAAAAATCATTTACTCACGAGAGATCATTCAGTGCCCAAGTACAATCATTTTTGCGATCTCTTTATCGATTTAATTAAAAAAAAAGCTCTCATCGAGCACGCGGAGTCAACGTGGCATGAAGTAAAGCCAATAATACGACTAACTCGCACGAACTCTAACTAACTAAAAACAATTGAGCTAGTAAATTTCTTCGCTAAAAACGTCGTGCCAATTGGACATCAGGCGAAAAAAAAAAGAATAATAATAGAAGATCTGACCGCCCACACTGTAAAAAGGCAATCCGCGAGCTATGTACAAACCCGAATTAGAAAATTTCAACGTTGTCATGTTAAAATTAATTGACACTCCGTTCGCTCGTTGCTATTTTATAATGTAACTAACTAATCGAAAAGACAACAAATCTATCGCGCTCGGAACATCGTCTCTGTGTTTAAGCCTTGCTGGGCTGAATAGAGTAGTTGAGCGGTGGTGGCGGCACGAGAAGCGGCAGTGGCGTGGGTGGCGCTTCGGCTGGCGGCAGTATTGGTGTCGGAGTTAAGGTCAGCGCGGGCCGCGCAGCCGAAGACGTCGTAGTCGGGCCATTCGGCTGGTATGTTTGCAGGTAACTTGGCCACAGGTGCGGCGGTGGCGGCGATCCTGGTGGCGGTGGCGGTGGCGACCGATCGTCCATCTCGTCCGAGTCCTCAAGTAACGACGAGATGGGAGATACTTTTGGTTTCTTCAGCTTGATGATCTTTACCTGTTGAATTGAATAAAAAAACATATTGAATGAAAAAACTTGAATTTTTTGTTAATGATCTTAAGAATTTAAATAATCACAAATCGGCTTTTTATGGAGCTCAAGCAATTATTGACTAAAGTTTACCTTGATCTTCTTTTTCGTTTTGACAGGTTTCGAGTGCTTTTGTTTCTTCCGCAATTTCTTAGCACGTAGTTTCTTGGAAACATCGTTCGACAAATCTTTAGGAAGATTTGGCGCTGTGGGAGGAGAAGGCGAAGCGGCGTCACCTTCTCCACCGCTTGGACTAGTTCCCTCGCCCGGTTTTATTCCGTCCGCAAACAGAACAGCTTTCTTTTTTCTCGTTCTTTCAAATACTTTTAGAGATGTCGACGCCGATCTACTATCATCATCTTTTCCTAAACCTTCGTCAACTAACTTCGCATCGTCTTTATCATTCGAAAGGTCATCTATATCGTTCAGTAATCCATTTGTCTTTGATAGATTTCTGAAATGAAAAATATTAAGCAATTTAGTACATTTGTAAACAAATAAAACAAATAAAAATTCGTACGGAACGAAAAAAATACTAACATAAATCCCGGTAGAATGAGAATGCCTTTAGCAGGCGGAGGAGGAATAATCGTAATCTTCACATCTTCCTGCTTAACTACAACACTCGAACTGCCGTTCTCTCCAGCGGGTGCTACTTCCTCATTTTCCTCTTCATTCTCTTCTGGCTGCTGTTGTTCCTGCTCCTCTTCCTGTTCATCTTCTTCCTCATCGTTATATCTCGCATTGTTATTGACAACTGCATTTACAGAAGAAGTTCCAGCCGCTTCCTCTGTTTCTTCACCAGTCATTGAAAATTGCGATTCTTCGAATTCCATACTCTTATTCATTTCACTAGTAATAATAGCGTTCAGTTCGGCATTGACTGAGGGTTTATGATAAACAGTGCTGATTTTGGAACTCTTAGTCGTAATTGCTTTACTCTTGTTCGAAATTCTCTCAGCTCTTCGCTTCTCTCGCTCCATACGTCGTCGTTCTTTTTCTTTTTTCTTCATTTCTTTCAAGCGCTTGCGCTCTTCTCTCTCAACTCGTCGAGCTTCCATAATTGCTTCGTAGTTGTAAACTGGCTGAATGATAGGTTCTGGAAATTGGAATATAAAACGTTAGTAACTGAAAGTTTAATGACAATACGCCGAAGATTGTAAAAATAAATGTCCTAATTACCTGGCTGTGGCGGTGGTGCTGGTGGTAGCGGTTTGGGTACCGGAAATACTACAGCAGGACTGGAGACAACCTGCGGAGATGTAATAATAGGCAGCATCGGTTTGACGATTGGTGGCAACTGGCCGATGGCAATCGATTGCAAAGGCGATGCCATAGCCGGTGACGAAGACGGAGTACCCAATGGAGGTGGTGGAAAACGAATGGGCGTCGTCACCACGGCTACCGGAGATTGCTGTACACCTGGAGCCCAGTCGATCACCGTTGTCGGCACTACTTGAAGTACATCGCCCACGCGAACTATTTGGTTGGCTGGTGGGACAACCGGTGGAAGTTGCGGAGGTGGCTCCAGAACTGGCGGTCGTACTGGAAATTCGCTAGGAACCACTTGCAGCACATTGCCGACCTGCAATGAATATTATTAGTTGATAGCCCGTCTAACATAAATTATTAACAACGAGTTTAACAAATCAAATAATATAAATAAATAAATTACCTGTAGAACAGTAGGAGGAGGGTGCCTGGGAGGAAAATGTCTGTGAATTGGTGGTGGCGGCCCTTTAGAAAATCCAGGAATGCCTGGTATGAACACAGGAGATCCATAAGGGGCCGGCACTGGTGAATCTTTCTTGATGCCAAGCTCCAATTCAAGCCTAATAACGAGGATAAATTATAAAGCCACTTGGCCATCGATAATAACTACAATCAAATTCTATTGATTGAATTCTCACCTTTCATCGAGTGACAATCGCTTCGGCGAGTCCGTAGACGTTTCTTCCGCGATTTTGGGATACGTCAAGTTCCTAGCCTGGCAATAAGTATTAAACTCGGGCTCCTGTTCGCCCTCATTTGGATACCTATTATAAAGCTGCGTGGTCGGAATACCGGTTACCTGAGAAACTTGACTGTCTTGTGGTTCGTCGCCAGTCAATTGGATGATCGTATCCAAGCGAGATCGTGGCCGAACAGGAGTTATGAGACCTCCCACAGGTGGATCGACTGGTCGAGGCAGCAGAGCAGGCGGACGATTACCTCCATCTCCAAGACGACGAATATCTTCTTCCAAGCGAGTTTTCTCATCGTCGTACTTGAAACGATCGGTTTCTGTGAAACGATTTGGACCTGGCGAATACGACCTGCATTGAAATATAATTTTAGATGTTGTCAACTGAAAGAGAAAAATTCAAAAGCGAATCAAATTTTTTTTTTATCGACTTACCTAGAACGACGAGACTTGTCCAATGACCTAAATCTCGATCTTGAACCCGATCTACTTCTCGATCGCGTTCTGGATCTAGTCCGAGATCTCGTTGACGACCTAGACCGAGACCAAGATCTCGAACGCGAACGATATTTCGAGCGAGGAGCTGGGGAACGCCAGCGAGGTGGTGATTTTCTTGACTTTCTACCTGGCGAGATGGGAGACCGAGAACGACTACCTCTCCTGTCCCTTCTATCAATATAATGGAAATTACAATTTTGTATGTGTGTAAATGTTACGCACTAATAGAATTTTTGTAAAATTTATAATATACCTTATACGACTTCTGGCACTAGAGCGAGGACCTTTAGAATTCCTATCCAAACTATCGTCCCTAGATCTTTTATTTTCGTAATTGTAGTCGTCTGGATGGTCTGCATATCGGCGGGATTTTGAAGTATCGTCGTCCCCTCTGGATCTAAATTAAAAAGAAAAATTAGAAACTCTGTTCACCTGATTATAATCGAGTCAAAATAAAAATAAAATTAAACTTACTTATCACGGCCTCTATCGCCATCATAGTTTCTTTCTCTAAGGATTTCCATAGGGTCGTAAGACTTATCCCTACTCTTTTCAGGTGTCCTCTTGCTGCGATCGTTTTTCCTCTTCGAATCTATTAATAATCACAAAAAAATCGCGTGTTGATGTTGATTGTATAAAAAAATAAACCGGCAGTGAAATGCGTTAAAATTACATACCTCTGTAAGGGCTTCTCTTATCTCTCTTATGCCCTTTCCGATCATCTCTTCTCCGAGGACTTCTACTCCTTGGACTTCTACTCCGGCTACGACTCCTACTTCTACTCCTACTCCGACTAGATCTCCTACTCTTCGATAGCTCCCTAGAGTCCCATGAACTCGGCGGAGACCTCCTTCGCCCTTTATCTTTCCCATCTTTTTCATTATTTTTCGAGCTGCTCTTACCAACATCCTTACGACTCGGACTTCTTTTCTTATCGCCAGATGAAGGTGATCTATGACTAGCTGGCACATCTGCAGATTTGGGAGCTTGAACGGGCTTGGATGTCTCTTCAAGTTCGTCGAATTTTTTCGTTTGAGAGATCACTTGCTTCGGTATCAGTTTGATCACCACTTTGGATTTCTCTTCTGGGACTTCGCTGGGTTTTACTTCGGCTTTGTTCAAATGATTAGGTTCAAGTGATAAATTCTCACAATCAAGAAATATATCTCCATGAGAGCTACCTGATGCTTCGAGTGTCGAATCGATCTCGGCCAAAACAGGTATACCAAATTCATCGTTGATCGCCGAACCAGTACTCTCCCAACTGCTCACCGTAGATTTATCGGCTGTGCTTCTATTCGATGATGAGTTTTTCGTGGACTTTTCTTTGGCTGCCAACAGCTTTTGATCTTTCATCGCCGCCTAGAAAAGAGATTTAAAATATTATTTTTTGTCCGTAATGACATTTTTCTGCTTACTCAAACAAGTAAATACTTATAGTAACTTACGATTTCATTTGGATTGGGAGGTTCCAAATCCAGCGTATCTTTAACCTCCATCGTAGGTTTCAGCTCGTTAAGGTCACTCAAAACCTCAGGCGGACTGGTTTCAACGACATTATCGATCAGTGCTCTTTCCAGCATAGCGATCTTCTCCATCTGTTTTCTCAAAGTGTCAGGCGAGTCAACAATGTCATTTGCTACGTTGTCGTCTTTGATCACGTCATCCAACAAAGGACTAGCCAAGGACACCTCGTTTAGTTTGTTAATCGGAGTAGATTTTGTCGGCCAGATATCAGTCTCTTCTTCCCAATTGACAGGGGGCGCGTTTTCAAAACCTTCAGTATGACCTTCAACATCCCAGCGGTTCTTTCGCCTAGGTTTGTCATCGTTAATTACGTCGGCTAATTTCTCATTGACTTTGATATCTGAAATCAAACGATATGAATTAACTTTACAAAACTCTATTCAAAAATTGTTTTTTTTTAAACCAGCTTACCTTCTGGTTCCTTGGTAGGTTTCACTTTGGGCTTGGGCTCAGTGGAAAGTTTCTTCTCCAAAGTCATCATCAATTCCTCCCTATCGGCATTTTCTTGTTCATCTTCCCAGATCCTCAAGGTATTAGCGCGCTTATCCTTCCTCTTCTTTTCTTTCGAATTCTCAACCTCCACGGGTATATAAGTATCCGTCTTCTCGTCATACACGACTTTTTCAACTTTCTTAGATTTAGTCTCGGGTATGACTGGTGGACTGACGGGTTTAGGTAAAGCTTCCTGGCTATCAACTTCCCACTCGTTGGCATAAATTTCGGTGATACGTTTATCTACCAGATGATGTGATGGTAACTGATGAATGGAGAATACGTCGAGTGAGTTGAAATCCGTATCGTTCCATTCGATCACTGGCATTTTATTTTCCAACGGTGCAAATTTTTTCTTATCTTCGTCCACTTGAATTGGAGCTTTTTCATCTCTGGCCCAATCTTTCTCAAACTCACTGCCTTCTTCCTTGTTATCTTTCTTGCTCTTCTTCACATCTGGCTCTTCCACTTTCTTATCCTCAGGAACCGTCTTAGTAACTTCCTTTTCTTTTTCTTGACTCTTCGAACTCTTTTTAGTCTCCTTTTTGTTATCACTGTGCTTGTCTGTCTTTTTAACATCGTTAGATTTTGGATCTTCTCTTACTTTTGGAGCTTCTCCGGGTTCTTTCGCGGCTTGCCTTGGTATACTTTCCTTTTCCCAATCGGAATTGGTAGACTCGCTCACACGCTTATTTCTGTTCTCCGTGATAGAAGGACTTTGGGCCTGCTTTTCCTCGGGTTCAACAGCTGGCTGCTTGCTCGTAGAGGATTTCTTCTCTTCTTTCACCTTGACATTCTTTTTACTTCCACTGGACTTGCTCTTAGCCTTCTCTGATACAACTTCAGCGTTCTGCTTGGCAGCTTTATTCT
The DNA here is from genome assembly GCA_035047105.1 of Galeopsomyia nigrocyanea. Classification (NCBI taxonomy): domain Eukaryota; kingdom Metazoa; phylum Arthropoda; class Insecta; order Hymenoptera; family Eulophidae; genus Galeopsomyia; species Galeopsomyia nigrocyanea. The sequence continues at coordinate 22,594 of JAWWMK010011253.1, forward strand.
TCTTTTTCTTTTTATTTTTGACAGTTTTTGCGCGTTTCTTTGGTGGTGGTTTATCGTCGGAATCACTGCTACTCGAATCTGTACTGGCCTTCCTCTTACGCTTGCGCTTGACCTTCTTGCTCAACTTCTTCGTTCGCTTTCGTTTCTTTTTCTTTTTCTTGCTGGCTTTTCTTTTCTTCTTCTTGCGCACTTCTTCCGAACTCGACGTATCGCTAGAACTGCTATCGCTACTATCGGATTCACTTGTAGATTCCTTTCTAGCCCGCTTCCGTCTACGTTTCCGCTTTTTGGATTTGGCATCTTCAGAGTCGGAACTTGACGAGGAACTCGTTTCACTACTCCAGCTCTCACGACGCTTTCGCTTCTTTTTACTAACTTTGGCCTTGGCAGGGCTAGCTTCGGTTGTGTCGGAAGCTTCAGCGTCAGTAAGCTTCTCGACTTTGATCTTTTTATTTTCCCAATCGCTGGGGACAGAGTTAGATTCTGCATCATCATCATCATCTTCCTCGTCCTCTTCTGCAGGTTCTACTTCCTTTTCTTTTTCAACTTCTTGATCCGAGGATTCATTGTTGGATTCCTCACTCTCTGTTTCTCCAGTCAATACTTCAGGCTGCAAATGATTTTTTAATTAGTCTTAGTTTAATAAAATGATAACTTTCCTTTTTATTACACAAGAATTACAATATTTGACTAAGTTAATTTCACTATATTGCAATGAAAATAGTTATAAATATTTGAGTGATCGTTTAAAGGAAACAGTTGGTGTTTTAATGCATATATAAATATAACCATACACAAAGTATAGAAAGACAAAATTTGAAGTAATCCAGATCTACAAAATCAAGATACTTCTGTAGTTCTTGCAAGTCAAGCATACTGCTAACTATTAATAAATCTCATCCGAATATAAAAAAAAAAGATTGTTGTAATGCATATGAGCTTCGTTACGCTTTACCAAATTTCAAGCAAAAAAACTTATCAAAAGTATAAAAATAATTCAATAATAAAACTAAAACAAGGTCTATTCAATAATTCAAGCAATTAAGCAGTAAACAAAAATATTTGAATGTTTATAGGTTATGGTAAGAGAAAAACAAACAACAAATGAAAATTTGGTATTTCAAAATGAGTCCACAGTGAACAAAGCACATTGAAAATAAAAAAAAATCTATTAAAAAAATCTAATAAGGCACTTTTTGTTTCAAAAACACAAACTAAAAAATCAGAATTCTTCAGCTAAATTGGTAAAAAAGTAATAAGTTGTTCAACAATATTATTTGACAAATCTACTGAATCGTTTTCTATTTCTACTTCAAATAAATCAGTAATTGAAAATTCACTTTTGAATCTATTACAAAATTAATGACTTGAATGGTTCAACGCGAGATGTACATAAATGAACTATTTAGCTTGCTAGGGCCGTATATAGCAGGAATGTCTTTTGTTTGGTCGACTATAGCATTTCCGAGAATTGATTCGCCCGGGGCCGGATTCAGTAAGCCTTCTCGAGCGAGAGCGTACGAGAGAGTGCGAGTGAGTGAGAACTAACGCACCGCGAA
>JAWWMK010011274.1:0-24107 GCA_035047105.1 Galeopsomyia nigrocyanea
CCCCCCCCCCCCCCCCCCCCCCCCCCCCCCCCCCCCCCCCCCCCCCCCCCCCCCACACAACCGAACGCGCCATCGCGATTTAACGAATGAACGTTGACTCTTTTACGCGCGCGTCATAGCATTTGCTCGATGTTCATGTGTGTCTGAGTGTGTGTGTATGCTGGAGTTTCCGCGAACTGTAAATACCGGGGATCCGATTCGCGCGCTCGCACCCCCCCCCCTCCCCCCCCTCTGCGATTGTCCGATTTTCGTTTTGTTTGCGAGGCGTCTGTGCTTTTTACACCATTGTTTGCCCACGCATACCTTTATCGCGCGCTCGCGCTTCGTAACGTACTTTTTAAACATGACAACTGCATTTGGTTTAATTGGTTCATTGTAATTAGCGGATACATTTTGAATAATTGATTGTGTCCGAGAGAGCGGTAACAGTTGGTCAACTGGCAATTTTCGGTAATTTCCTGTCGTTCAAGTGGTATGAGTCATTGAAATACTAACAAGTTCGATCTATAGGTATTGTTTATTTACTTATTTGCCAGTTGGTTGTCGCGAACGCAGTAGAATTAAACTTTCGACGCATTTCTAAAATAAAAAAAAGTCAATAGTTTTTGAATTCAATTACCAACTCCAAAACATTTTTGAATTGAATTCGGCGGTAAAACGCCACTCACGCCGAATTGATTTTCTGCAAGAAAAAAAAATAAAGGAACGACTTGAAAATAACAGAGAAAATTACTCTATCCAAGTATAACCAATTTCAAAAAATGTCTCACTATACAGCTTTGGACCTAAATATACATGTATATACTAGCGTGAACCTTTAAGGTAAAGTAATGCGAAGCTATTATGGGCGGCAAGTCGATGGTAACGATGTGATTCTCGATAGAGTCTTTTACTCGCGGCTACTGCTAGTCTCTCTATATACTCACGTTAAAAACACCCCCCGCTCTCGGATAGGGCGGGCGATACATTTTATTTTATGCCGGCACGTTTCGTGAAATAGGAATAGTCCAGAATGTACGTTCCGTTCAACTTATCCTTCGCCCTTTTTTTATGGTAATATCCGTGAAACTGTTTTCTTCGCGTACATTGATCGTTTAGCCTTTTCATGTATTACATGTAATGATTGTTTTCGAAAAACACTTAATTCCGGTGTGTTGTACGTTATGAACTTATTTGCAGAATAATGATTTAATTGGATTCACCGAGATAAGTCCATGCAATATTGAATAAATCTAAAGTACGAATTGATTACTGTCGATCAACTAAACATTCGCAGTACATTCGAAAATTCTCGGAAAGTTCACTTGCAGCGCATCGACATATATAATCAATACTTGGAAATACAACTCGTATTGAGCGTATAAACTTGTCAATCCGGATCGGATTGGAAAAAAGACTTGGAAACTCGTCGTATATTGAAATAGATTTGGAAGTATTTATCCTACGGCGATCAGCGAAGCACAGCACACACACACACACGCACACATACCCGTGAACTTGCAGTTTATCCGTTGGACAAAGAGCTAAAGACGAGACCTTATATGTATACATGTACCAAAGCTCTACGGAGATTTAGCGTTGAAGTTACGGCCCAAAAGTTACCTTGCTGACAGAATTGATTTACATTGGTAATCTCTTATTGACTCGCTCGCCTCGCCTCGCGTCGCGCAAGTGCTAACCGACCTTAAGGAGCCAAAGAGCACGTGTGCACAAAAGCCTTTAACTCGGCGCTGATCTCGATTGCAAATGCTGTTTAACGAGAAAGCTAGAGACACATGGAGAAGTAGAAGAATTTAAAACTTGTGAGATTTTATTCATCAAACTTTTGACTTTTGATTTGGTAACGAATAATCATCTCGATATGGTTATATATTTCTTGAACTGAATCGGATACTCTCGATGAATTCCACGATATTTATGATAATTCAAATCGCAGCCATTAAAACAATTAAATCGCGCTCGCGAGTATTATCTATCGCCCCCCAACCGCGTGTAGTATACTGCCGCGAGCAAAAGCCGATCGGCGTATTACTCTAGTTTAGCGTACGCGCTCGCGAGTTATATTCTATTTTGAAAGCGAATAATATGCTTTCCGATAATTTAGCCCGGTTTATATAGCGTGGCGCGTATCAGAAACAATCTTTCACCGTGAATCCGCGAGCGAGCATATTGCATTGCGTGTTTTTGGATGCATTTGTATTTGTAGATCGAGTTGAAGTGGTTTATTTATTATAGAAGGAGGAATGCATTATAATTGTTTCGTGTTTCCTGATGATTTATGGATGAAAATTTTATGACGATTATTGCGGGATTGATTTTGCGGTTATAAAATAGCTAATTAGCGAACAATGAGGATAATTTGCTACGATAATCATCAGCTGAATAAATAATTCTAAATACGTCGAATGATTGAAAAACGCAGTGAACAAATTTACACAACAGTACATTAGATCGTAGCGTAAAGTCGAGTAAACTTTCAGAAAAAGTGCTGCACGTCGCCAAAGTTGCATTAGAAGGCTCGTCGTTTAATAATGCACTGCGACACGATCCGGCATTTCATCTCATAAATAAATTTCCATTCCCGTTGTGACGCGCGCCACCAGATCGCCGGTTGGAATAGCGAGAAAGAGAGAGAGAGAAAGAGAGAGAGAGAGAGAGAGAGCTTAACAAAGAAAAAGGACGAAAGGAAAAAGCGTGAGTGGCCCCTCGCGAGCAAGCGACGCTTCGAGACTTACTGCTGGTGCGTGATATCGTTGAGGAATGAAAAAAAGAAGCTTTTTATACGCTCTTTTGTGTGCATTGTGTTTATCCGATTGCGTGGGTGTAATTGACAGGTTGATTGGCGTTATTACTTAAGTATTTTTTTGGTGTAAATCATTTTTTTTTTTTTGCGAGAAGTGGAATCAATTATTTTTATTAAATGTGTGTATTTTTTTTAGCTTATGAGTAATAAAAATTGTGTGTAAAATACTGGCAATAAACGAAAAAAAATGGCAATTTTTCCACTTAGTAACCCAACTGCGGAAAAAGCTATCTCACTGTAAGTCCACGCAAAGTAACATCTTCCGAGTAATAACTAAAATCTCACGTTAGCGATGAATAATGCCTCGTAAAAAAGACGCGGGTGCGATGCTCGTGATTTTTCGAGCAACGCATATCGATATACCCCTCTTTTCGCTTCGCCTACCGCAAACGTGTTTTATCGTTAACCCAGTTCACTCTTCTTATCTGTCCTTTTTTATCGCTCATTTGTGTGGGCTTTCACGATGAACCAGTCTATTTTTTTTTGCCAAACTCATCTCGTGGCTACTCAATGGAGAAAGAAAAAGAGAGTCCGCTAATTTTCGACGTCGAGGTGGCTTTACTATTTGGTCTATTTTTTTCCGTATATGTGTTGTTTTGTATTTTCCGCGATCTTTTGTTCTGATTTTAATCAGGATAAGAGCACTTTTTTTCTCTCTGCGTTTTGATTAGCGGAAACGCGGCTAGTTTTGTTTCTTTTTTGTCGACGGGGCTCTAGTTTTCCGCGATAAAGTCGTTTGTAGTACACGAGTAGATAGCGAGATCGAAATGATTTGGACTTTGAGGAAATTAAAAGGAAATAACTGGATTACCGTGAAATTCTAATCATCTTTGTAATCGCGACTCGGTCGATCCATTAAGCGATTGCACACTATATTTTAGAAATTAATTCGAAGAGAACTCCTTCAATTAATCTTGCCGAAGTCGACAATCCCCGCGGAGAATTGTCGATGCACTCAGTCGCGTAATGAATATTCCCGTCGTCGTCGTCGAAGAGCAACATTGTTATTAGCTAACTGAATAACTACTCGAAGCCCTTATTTCTTCTTTATAATTAAAGCAAACAGCATCAAAGAACACGGAGACGAGGGTTGGCTGATTCTCCGGGTAACGTCGGCGTCGCTCATTACCTCCCTTCCTTACCCGCCTCGAGTTTCGCTGGCGCGCGAAAGTGCGATGAAACGCGCGCGCTCGCTTCATAGAAATTTGCAACTACATTAATTAGCTTTCCCGCGAAGCACTTCAATCTCATTACACCATCAGATGGATTTGCATTGCTCGACGTGGAAAAAAAACCGGCAAGACGTTCTTCATTAGTAGCAGGGGGCGAGCTTGCAAGCGCTGATAGTGCTAATTCGTTTCTCTCCAATTATCTCGGACTCGCGCGCGCGCATCGATGGCCAAACCGCCAAATTAACGGGAGGCTTTCCACCCTTACCCACTCCGCCGTTGCGTTTCTACCTCTAAATCTGCTCGATCGGCCGGCGGATGGGTTAATTAACGCGAAGCGCTCGAGCTTAATGAAAGGCCCGGAACATGCTTTCAAATTTCGATGATGGGGCTGTTTTTCTTTTTTTTTAAGGCCTCTACTTTTCTTCGGTATATGAACGAGGACCATCGGCGTACTACGAGAATGAATGCGTTTTTTTTATTCTGTTATTAGATGCGTAATGAGTTTTCTTTTTCCGGACGTAATTTACAGTCGAGTTTTTTAGAGAATATCAGAAATCAATTTCGCATTGAAGGTACAAATTTAATTTTACGATAACGGAATTTGTAGAATGTACTCTTCGAATACTATCGATAATATAAATTTTCCAGATATTTTCTTGGCTATTATTAAGCTGGTTGAATTTGTTTCTATCCGAAAAAAATAATAATAAAATATCACGCTTCTTACGCGCATAAATTTTAGATACCATTGACCTCACAGCATTCTCCTTCGAATAAAATATATATCAAAACGAAAAAATTATGTTTCACTGTCAATCGCACTCACATCCTCGAAACGAATTATTCGCGTCGACAGAGAAGGCAAAACAAAAATGTGACTGACAAGGGTACGCATAACAATCAGCTTCGCAAGTCCAACCCATGATAATAATTCATATGAGACAATGATGAATGTTGATCAGCATTGTTAGACGCTACCGCGTGGTTTTGTCTTTTACTCGACCTCGATATGTATATGTGTATACATAAGCGCACGATGATTTATGCTGCCACATTTAATTTTACTCTTTCAAGTCCAGAGTTTGCTCTCACTCTCTTCTCATTTCTCATCTTGCGGCTGAGTTGCGTAGGGCACTTGACGTTCTCGACGCGTGGAAAATATCGGAGGAAAAGAGGCGATTCCATATATGCGTTTCGCTATATGCTCTGCTCGGTAAAGTATCTAGGCAATATTTACGAGGTGTGCACAATATCAACGTACTTCGCGGTGATACTCAATGGTTATAAATAGACGATGCTGTTTGGACGTTATAGTTTGCAGTGAAATGCTTGACTGGAAAAAATAATGTAAATGACTATCGTAAATTGAGATTTTTTGAGCTTTTTATAAAAAAACAAAAATAATTAATTTTCGTCAACTTCAGAAAAGAAAGAAGTCGACCCAATTTTTTCATAACATACAGTTTAATTTTACATTTGCTGAATTCTCGTGAATTTCCGTCAGACTGCGTCCAATTTATACTAGATTAAATTTTCATGCCTCAAAATTTGCGGGAAAAATTAAATAACGAACTCTTTCAGCTGTACTTTGAAATGACGAAAGTACGAGTTCACAGAGTGAAAAGCACGAGTATACCGACAAATTTTCAAATGCCACTGCTTGCAAAAAAGTTTCATATCTTTTCAAATTTCCGCAACAGCAGCAACAACAACAACAACAACCAGGTTAACGTAGACACTCATCATTGGCGCACTCAATATAGTAGTCGGCAGTTCAATTGGCGAGTATGTACTCGAAAGCATATAGCGAGTGGTATAGAGACGCAAAGAAGCGTAAGTGGACCCTTGATATGGGCAACGGTATATCAAATTCGTGCGTTCGCCCAGCCGCAGGTAATTAGTCGAAGAGGCACTCCATTTGCAAATAAGCTCCGCAGTCACTCGCAGGGCCTTCAACGCCGTAATTTTGCCTTTATTTAAGTGGAAAGCTATATATATCGCTCGCTACACTTCTCTCTCTCTCTCTCTCTCTCTCTCCCTCTCTCTCTCTCGTTCTCCTTGACAGATGATTTATGACAATGTATACGTCTCTCTCGCTGCGGTATACCGTTTCTACGTTTCTTTGTTGCGTGAATCAAAGACTGCAAAAACTCGAGTTACGAATATAATTCACCGAAAAAGTTAAGTGTTCTTGGGTTATCATAATTCACATTTTGAATACGACTCACAGAATAGAATTTACGTTTACGAAATTATTAGAAGTATATGTTTTTTATAATCTCTGTAAAACAAAAACAAAGATGTAAAAAGAAAATTCCGTATGATAAACATTAAAGTTTATTTTTCCCTTCCTCCCCTCGGGCATTTTACAAAGAATATGGTGCATAAAAAAACTTGGAATTTTACAATCATGCACAGTGTCCCCCTTTACATTCGCTTTTTTTATCGCCGTAATGCAGTATGTTCCATAATACCCTCTACAAACAAACAAGCAAATTTCACATGTATTCCATTAAAAAATTTCAGTTTCCTTCCACGAAGAGTGCAAAAAAAAATCCTCATTATTCGCGTAAAAAATTGAGACACGTAGCCTGTAACTAAAATCTAGATATCAAGCGAAACGGACGTCTTACGGACGAATCAATATCCACCCCACAGAGCATAACGGAATTAATCAGTCGTGGATACATCCAACCGAAGACGTAGACTGGCCGGCAAGTGATATAGCGCATCGTTTAATCTACGTAAATATTTCCATGTGCCAAACCCTAGGGTGTTTCTACTTCTCCCCCCCCCCCTCTCTCGTATTCCCCTTTCAATTTCTACCCTCTTACCACGCTCAGTTTACTATCCTCCGCACGTCGGCGAGAGAGCGAGAGAGAAAGAGAAAACTAGCTTCCGAGCTCGAGGTATAACTTTAAACTTGTTGTTTGGCAACTCGCTGTTAGGTCTCGCTTAAATGAAATTAAATATGTATATTGTTTCAACTTCGCGATTTCATATTGAAATCTACGCACGCATAGTTTTGCGTAATCACAAGTGTATAGACACGAGTAGTCATACGGTTTCAACCTCGCATTTGTACATACATACCGAGCAATCCGCGTTCAGTGAAGTTTCAAAGAAACATATAAACAAGATTCATGGTGGGTGAAAATAAAAACTCTCACGCATTGGCGCAGTTTTGCCAACCACTCCGGAATTCTTTTTGAAAGAGCGAGCAACATGTCACACTTTTACATCAGCTGAATAAACAGTTGAATAAAAAAAAAAGACCCGAGGTAAGAAGCTTATATACACATACAGCGCGAGACTAGGTCGGTTTGCGCAATGCTTGTTCGACGTTGCTGCAAGGGAGAGAGAAAGAGACAGCGAGGTAGATTAACACCAGCGGATGCGCACGGCAACCAAAGAGCGTCAGTTACCGAGCGAACCTGGTGGTGAAATAAAACTAGATGAAAATATGTGTGCACACTCAAAAAAATAAAAGAGACATGTACGTTTTGAGTATGCCCTTGACGTAATTATTCTGAAATAATACTATGCAATTGAATCAGTCGTTAGCTGCTGTAATTCTGTGGAAAAATAACATAACAACGTCAACCTGGTTAAAATCCACTTCGTAATACGTATTAATATCATGGTCGTTACAACGGATGTGCAGCAGCAGCAGCGACGAGACGCGGTGGCAGTGGTATAGGGTAGACCACAAACACTGTTTACACAGCTGTCGCAGCGCTGACAGTTGAAACAGGCAATAACATAACTAATAACGATGCCGGAGAACCAGCGATATTTGCTCAAACTGGCCGCGTGACTACTTGTTGTTTGCCAAATATATAGACTCGTTTATATAGTTTATTGATTAGGCTCTCGCTAACGAAATCATGCAGTTCGCTTTATGCTGTTTTGACGTTTGATGTGCGTTGCGTTGTGCGCTGCTATTGTTTGAAATATATAGCGCGTAATATGACGACTGAAGTGTGTCGGTAAATTTGATGAAATAATGGAAGTGGACTGTATGTGCCGCGAAATGAAATGTACACTTTGAAAAAATTATACGGTAAAATGATTTTAAGTAGAGACAGTACGAGTTTAGTCAGACGAGAATTTTTATTTTTTTAAATATACTAGAACTTTCAACAGAAGCATTTTTAGATTCGACAGAATACTAATAATTTAAAAATAATAAATAAATAGAATCTCAATTACCACAAATTCAATTTAAAAAAGTTACGTTTCGCAAAACGATATATTCGTACGAGCTCTCAAACTACCGCCGCTATTAGGTTTACGAGCCAGCCGTTCACTCTCTCTCTCTCTCTCTCTCTCTCTCTCTCTCTCTCTCTCTCTCTCTCTCTCTCTCTCTCTCTCTCTCTCTCTCTCACTCTCTCTCTCTCTCTCTCTCTCTCTCTCTCTCTCTCTCTCTCTCTCTCTCTCTCTCTCCCAGACCAGACCACACCAGCCATACGGGAATCGGAATCAAACGCAGGGCTAAACGCAAGCGCGCCGCAAGATAGGCGCGTGCACATAACGCCAGTGGCACTGCACACATGCACACACGCGAAGGGCTGCACGGTAACATGCGAAGCTCGAAGCGCGATTGCCCCAGATGTGTTGCGCGCCACTTCTTGTGATTCGCGACAGAAGCGTCAAGCGTTTACAACCCGTGCACCACACCGCGACGCTTACATTTGCAAAGGCGTTACGGATGTTTGTACACACGAACCGAATGACTGCTATGAATTTATTAGCTTTGGCGTGATTGTCGTTGGAAAAATATTGTTTTGTTTGATTTATGAAAATGCAAAATATACTTGAAAATTGTTCACGTTACGAAATGAATATTATAAGTTGAAAAAAAAAGCATTCGAGTAGCATTAATTAGGATATTTCTCTACATAGAGTACTTTGTCGATAAGGCGTTACAACCATCAATCGTAAGTCTCGTCGCTTAATCACGCATCATACGCTGGGTTTCCAGATAATTCACGATCAATCGAGATTAGCTCTGAGCATTGTAATTACGCGACGATGCGTCTCTCGCTCTCCCTCTTCGGCTACAATTACCGTCAACGAGCAAAGATGATAGGATGGATTAGAGACAAGCTAATACAGCTTTGGCTGCTTTGATCCATTCCGACGTCACGTCGTTACAAGTTGATCCTGGACAAATTGTTGCCGATCGACATTGTCAAATCGCTCTCTTTGTAATGTCAAATAGATTGCTTTGCTCGACAGCTTGATGAGTATGGTTTCTTGAAAAAATCCTTTGTCTTGCGACGATCACTATTTCACGCAAAAACTGTTCGCAGAAATTTACGAAAGTCCTATAGCTATAAGAGACAAAATGTTTATCACAATAATGGCGTTTTATATGTATGACGGCGTGAAAAATTTTTTTACTGTCATTCACATCCTTACGACTGATATATTCCAAAACATGACGTAAAAAATACATAACTCATTAAACTTCACATTATACGACTTTACATAAACTCACGTGCCGTAATATGCCCACCTGGTTTCATATTCACACTTAAAAAAAAAATAGTCTCACCGGAACGGAAAACAAAAATTCGTCAATTTCTTCGATGAAATCAAAAAAAAATCAAGTAGTTTTCACAGCTAGTGAAAATAATCAGTTAAGCTCGCATCGGCCTCGCCATTAATCTCCGTCGCAAGCAAAGCGCGACAGTTTCCCCAAGCGCTGTCGGCCAGTACGAGCGATATGCTAGAGCTCGTACCGGAGCGTTAATCAAGGAGCCGGAAACGTTTTCCACCCGTTGACGCGAACGCGAGCCTGCAACCGATCGCGCCGCGCGTGTTTCTCTCTCCCTCACCCTTTGCACTTTGACATGTGTTGGTATGTGTGCGTGCTCGCGACGTATTCTCAGCGAAAGCTCGCGAGCCACTAAACTCACTCTCTTCTCTCTTTGTATCACTTTCTTTTATTGCTCTTCTTTTGCACGGCTACTATGTACTGTCTCGAGTCGTAAAGTTAATCCCGCCAGGACGCACTCGGTCGTCTTTTTGTTTTTTATTCCCTTCGTAACGTTAAAGTCCAATCGAAACTGGTCTTCCCTCTCTCTTAGTCTCGCCTTCTTTTTCTTCTTCTTTTGTACTTTCTGTACTTTAAGCTTGGTTACTTTGATGGTTTTTTGTTCGCGTGTTTGATGTAACTTTTAGATTGTTTCTTTCTACTGAAATTTTATCTGTTTGCGTTGAGATGTACGTTTCAACGAAATGTTAGAAAATCATCTATAGTTTGTATCGAGTTAATAAAATTAAAATAAAAATTAATTATTTTATAGATTTTTTGCTTATTTTACTATTGATGATTGTTTGGATTATGAGAGACAGCCAAAAATTATGCATTCGAAAGTAAAAAAATTTTTTTAAGTAGTCACATCCGAGTTTAGTCAGACATGGACAAAATTGCAATTTTTATAACAGAAATATCACGGAAATATGTTAGTATATGAAAATATGCTACGAGCTCGAAATTTTATTCGCCTTATATGTTTGACTATAAATGGGTAATACATGGATTATTGTCAGTATTATAATACGCGATTAACACATGAAATTCAAATAAAATCTACATTGATAGCTGAATAATAAACAAAGCCTTCGGTAAATCCTCTCATACAATTATTTTTCCATTGTCGAACAACCGAACCAAGTCTCGACAGCTTCATTAGCGATAAAACCATCAAAAATATTTTCGTTAAAAAACACGCAAAAAAAACCAGTGCACGTTTATCGAGTATATACCATCGGCGGCAGAGAGCTAGGTCAAAATTAAATCAGGCCGCGTGCACATAAGCGTGAAAACCGTTGCGTTGTTTTGTGCTTCGAAACTGTAATAGCCACCATTAGCCGATGCGAAATTCCCTCTCTCTCTCTCTCTCTCTCTCTCTCTCTCTCTCGGAAGGTAGGTAATAGGTTATCTTGTTTTACGTGGCTATTTGCCACGTGCCCTGTTTATAATTGAGATTTTATCGCTCTCGCACTCTCGATACACCGCTACGCTCGGGTCAGAGAACGCGTACATATACCTTTAGCTGTAAAAACAACGGAAAGAGACAGAGAGAGAGAGAGAGAGAGAGAGAGAAAGCTGTTTGACATTGTTATGGACTCGTTATAATTTCCGCTACTTCGTGTGTATGTACTCAAGCGCACGTGCACGCGAGGGAGAGAGAGAGGGAAACGAGATATTATAAACTTTTCCCAGTGAGAATTGTTTTGCCGCTAGGTCACCTCAGTTTTGATGGGGTTTGCGGTGGAAGAACTCTTTTGTGGATTCCGATTGGTGTTTTGGCTTGTTTTATCGAGTTTTAATGAATTGGACAAGCAAACACTTTGAAACCTTTTCCGACGATTAATTCTTTTACAAGAGGTTTTTCATAAACGGCCAGAGATTTGTCAAATCTTATGTTTATTTGTAAAATAATGATATTGTTTTAAAATCTAGAAGATATGTAAAATTCATTCCGGCTAATGAACAATTATTTACTGCACTCATACGTAAATGCAGTGGTATTTGCGTGCGTTTAGTCAGTCGCAAAATTATGTCACAAACTATTTTCTCATTTAGCAACTTGTAATAGAAGTTCCAAAAGCAGCTTCCATGCGAATACAAACTGTAAACAAGCTTAATAAATGCATTGTTGAAATTTCGAATCTATTGCTTTTGCAGATCTAAATTGGATACACGTGATGCACAAGGACTACGTAATTGCTGTAATAGGAATCACCAACAAAAAACGACAATTAGGAATATAATAGGTGAGCAATGTATATTTGAATCGTAATATTGTTTCAGTTATTTTCAAGTTTTATTATTCAAATTCCAACGATTCTCACAATAATCCGCGTTATCCGAGTTAATTAAAGCATAACTGTCGAGATATATAACGGAGAGAAAACGGCATTAAAATTCAAAAACGAATTAATCTCCGCGATAAATTCGGAATGCTCGTCTGCGATCGCGCAACAAAAGAGCAAAGAAAATTCTCGATAATATCGCCGCTGGTGCGGAGAATATTTCCAGTCAACGCTCTGCTGCTACGAATCGTTACGAAAAATAATAATAATAATAATAATAATAATAATAATAATAATAACCGGAGAATTGCGTTTGTTTACCATTGGCTCAGCGTGTCGCTCGTAAAAAAAAGTATACGTGTGTACGTGAAAAGTGGCGCGCGAGTCGAGCATAATAAAGATGCGCTGTTATGTCCCTCTCTTTCTCTCCCTCCCTCTTTCTGCCTAGCACTTTTGTTTTTTTTTCTTTCTTCCTTCTTCGCCATCGTCGAGAAAACGCAGTTTATAGCGTCGAGGAGGGAGAAAAAAGAGATTCTGGTTCTTGGTTTTGTACAATATTTCTGAAGACAATTTTTTTTTTCGCATGGCGAATAACTTTTGTATGTTCTTTTACCGACGAAAAAAGAATGAACTTTTTTTATATACACAAAGTCAACGACCGGAAGTTCATTTCATTTCATAAATAACTCATATTTTCCTAATTTACCTCGGTCATAAATTATTCTGAACAAAGCATTCTCACTACATCGATAGAGAAATAACGAAATCGAACAAAAAAAAAATAATTTCAGTACTATCATTAATCTACCATGCTAAATCACATCAATCTCGCCGAGCATTATAGTCTAATAACAATGCAACATTGCTAGTCCAATTTACCAACTATTAATAATCCCATCAACGTAGCCCTCAAATTACATCGATAGACCGCAAGGAGACTGCTGCTGCTGCTGCCTCCTCAATTGGACTAATTCAATCAAGAGGTCATAGGTTTGGAAGATCGTCGCTTGGAGTAGGCGAGCGTCAAACTTGGCGCGCAAACCATCAGAATCAGGTGCTCATCTGGAATTCGCAAGCGCGCGAGAGAATCTCTCTCTCTCTCTCTCTCTCTCTCTCTCTCTCTCTCTCAAGTGTCCGCTTCAATATCACGACGACTATAATGCCTTTGCGCTGCAAGCCTGCTTATGTCGTCTTAAGAGCTACAAGCTACGCGCTCGTCTTGACAGAATGGCTGAATCACCGAAGCAGCTTGCAATTCATTATGCTAATGGCATGTACCTAACTATATATGTATATTCCTGCGCTCGTCGGAGAGAAGTGTGTTCATTGATTATGAGGATCGATTCTTCATTAGTGCTGATCTGAATTTAATTGATATTGTATATATAGGTGTTTTTATACGTGCCAGATCTTCATTACGATAATTATCAACCGAAATTTATGCGAAGCTTTGGTTTGTGAAATAATGTTTGTTGAGTATCCACTTTGAAAGAAAGGCAATTAATGCATTAATTACGAGTTATCGTGAATCAATTTAAAGTTTCAATCAATTCCTACTGTCATCAGTATTTATAAAGTATAAAGATGATTCTATGAATATTTTACTAATTTTTTATAGTAGCGAAAAAGCTAATCAACGGCAAATGAGAAAAATAAGATCATACAGATTCAATAGCATAGAGCGAAAAAAAATTTTATTCAAAAAAAAAAAAAAAAAAAAAAAAAAAAAAAAATCTGCCATATAAAGTTCGTAAAAAGCCAGACCTCCCTCGCACGGGTTCAAGCGCGCGTATACTGAAAAAAAATACATACACAGCAATACGCGAAAGAAATACTTCATTCTTGTTTTTTCTCTTTGTATGCCCAAGCCAAGGCATATCCGAGTTAAGGAGGTTTTCCAAGCGTAAAAAAAAGAAGAGAAAAGAAGGATATAATCAAAGCCTTTTGACCCTTGAGTCTATATAACCGCCCCTCGGGAGTTCTTTGCCATCCAGTGTCTTTGGCATATTGATGAGCGATCGATTCGGCTTTTTTCAACTTTCCGCTGCAAAGCGCCAAGTTCTCGAATTTCTTCGACGCGAGCTCGCTCGATGTCAGCTAACTTTGAAACTCTGATATTGTTGTAATATCAATTTTTTTTATCGCGTAGCTTGATTGCTGCTCGCGAAAGACTGATGAGCGAGCGCCGTTCAACAATTTCAATATACGTTGCAGCGCTCGAATTTCCGATACTTTGATAATTTGAAATGGATAATTTTAACTTGCAAACAAAACGCAATAAATATACGTAACATTCGGGAGAATGTAACATTCGAATAAATGAATTTGTTGCAAATTGTTCTGCAGTGAACAATTTAACTGATACAATTGAATTCCAATCGGTGCCCTAGTTACATTCAGCTGACAGCGAACTACCAATCACGAAACTACGCTGTAAATTCAAGTTGTCATTCAATCTTCAGTTTGCCCGTCAAAATCCTTAATTACATTTACAAGTTTATTCCGCTCGTCAATTCATTTGAGTGACCTATTTTTAGAGTCCCCCTAATAATATCATCTAGTTTGACTGAAATTTTTTAGAGAAGTACAACGTAAAAGCTGTCGATATATGATAATATTCGCCGATAGTAAACAAAACCGAAGTAAAATCAATTAAAACTAAAAGGAAATTCAGTTCCCAGTTTAATTACACCGACCACCCTAAAAATTTAATTAATTAATCCGGTAATCCCGCGGGGTCGCATTAAACGACGTTATTATCATACCATTTGTAGCTTCGGTCTATCGAGGACTCATTGGAAATCAGAGTCTCCCCGCTCGTTTTCCCGCGAAGATCGGATCGCTTCTAATCCCAAAGTAGCAGACGGCACGACCTTAATTCATCTGAAAATCGACCTACGTTCGCTGATTCCAGGGCAGTTCCGAAGGTAAGGGATATCGAGGAAAAAAACACGACTGGAGTAATAGCACGAGGATAAAGATGAAAAAAAAGAATAAAAGACAAGAATGCGAATGAAAGGAGAAATTGAGCCGATTTAACTGGGAAAAAAGAAGAACTGATTGCTGATTCGTCGAATTGCCGTTCGTAATTGGCGAGTACGGAAATTTCGTTTCGATAATGATTCACTGCGTATAGCGACTGCGGAAAATGCATCGCACCGAAGTATATATAGAGAGTACTTTCGAGTTGTTTCTGAAATACGAGTAATAGCTGACGTGTGATGGAATATATACGTGAGAAAATACTCATATCATGGCTCGACTTTAAACTTCACCGGTCGTAAAAATCTATTTCCTTTCGCGAAAAAGTGAAAAAAAATTTCGCGCTCTATATATAGCCATGTCGAGAGAGAGTAAGCGTCTTTGGAAATTGCTTCGATCTTCAAATTTTTCCACCTTACTCAGTGTGATATCATAGCAATCACCATTCGCAACGCTATCGTCGACTACTCCCATTCCCCCCTCCCCGAAAATCCAACTCCCACTACCAATTTAATTTTCCGTCGCTCAGCATACTAATTTTCTGTTTTTTTCTCTCTCATGAATATTTTTTTTGTTATTTCCCAAGGGTGAAGGCGAGGACAAAAAAAAATTAAGCTTAATTCTCACGATTGTTTCTGTTAAGCCATATCAAGCTTGATGTTCGATTTAAATGCTAAGAGTTACATATTCTCGTGCACACGTGTGTTTCATTATACAATACGTAAATTTCTAAGCTCGCACGAGGAAAGCTGATTTTTTTTTCTCTCTCTACTCGCTCGTTTGGAATTTCCATTAGGAAACTCGCGCGTTGAGCTAAAACAGTTAATTCATTCGTTCCAATGAATTTAAACGTCGCCGGGAGACGTTAATACTATTCAAAAGAAGCTAAAACGTGCAACGTACGACGAGGAGGGAGAGAGAGAAAGCTAGCTTTCGAGTTTTATCGCAGACTCTGTCTTTTGTAAGTCAAATGCAGGCTCTCTCGCGCTCGCCTCCTCTATGCGTTTGTATTTCGCACGTCTCAATGATACACCCAGCGTGTGCGCGCAATGCCACTTGTTTTGCCCATTTCGCGTCTTTGTTTGCGCGCATCTCGCTGGCACTTGCGTGCCGCCTCTCTTCCCTAATTTACCTTCGTGTCTTTTTTGTTTGTCTCTCTTGTTGTTATTTTTTTCACCCAGATGCAGTATGCTTGGCAGAGGATGCGTTTCGAGAATTCTATTGTACTTTAATTTTGCTAATAATTCTGGAAATTCCACTTTGTACTCCATTCTAATTTTGAGAATAAAGTTTAATTTGCGTTAATAAAATATAAAACAAAAGTATCTTGACGGCTTTTATAAACTGAGTTTCATAAAAATTTAATTAAAGCTCAAAAATACAGTCTCTTAATTAATTGAACAACCTGCAATTTATTCTTCAGAAATAATTTCATTTTCGAAATTGTAATATTCCTCTTTAAAATACGAAAATTAAATGTTACAAATAACAACATGGGCAGCAATGAAAATTATTTTCCAATTATTTTATTTCGCAAATTGACACTAATAAATTTCATTTTTTTTAATGTATAGAAAGGTCCCGTAAATCATACATCTCGGTAGAATAAACGTCACGAGTATTGTAAGACAGTTCGCGAAAGAAGAGAAAGTCGCTCTCGAAAAAGAGGCGTATTTCGTAATGTCGGATTTGTTTCAAGCCAAAGATAGATTTTTATGCGTAATGCATGAGCATAAGTTGTGCTAAATCCGGAAATTATATCAATCGTAAGCTCTCTTTATTACCCGACTGCAGTAAAGTCTGATAAATTGCTCGACTATTCTATAACTTTGCCGGGCGTACAATAAAGAACTACATTTTATTAAATTCCATCTCATGACTCATGCTTTTCACACACAGCCGACGAATTCAAATTCCGCACAATTTTTCAGGCAGCGCATTATACGACTTTTAACTCTCGACCGTGACAAACTCGAAATTACTTTGAAATTTGAAATATTTTTTAAATTAAATTTTTTTCAATACCAAGCTACCCCGTTGAGCTAATATTGAATCCAGTCAGTTTAATTTAAAAAAATTCATATGGCATATTTCGCATTTCACATTTACTATTTGAAATTTTTTATGACATGTCCAACTTACTTTTTCGATATGAATATTTTTTATAGTTCGTAAAAGTTTCAAGTTATTTTATCAAACGCAATAAACGAAACTACATTCTATCGATCTCCACTACCAAAAAAAAAATTCAATGCACGTCAAGACACCCCCCAAAAAAACCATAAGACTTACTTGTGAAACAAAAAAAAAATCTCACTCGCACCCACGCGTACCGCAGCACAATAACTCGTAAATCATAGGCCTAAATCCAAATATACTCGGAGTTTTCGCTACCCCGGAAGATTTCCCTCATAAATAAAGTGCTTTATTTACGAGGCCTCGCGTGCGCAATTCGCACTTGAAACCCGCGAGCACAGTAACGCGTGAAACAATGCACCCGAGCGAGGGCGCGTGCTAGAGTCGAGCATCACGTTGGCTCATCACGTAATTTCTCTATTATTCATATATAAAGGTCCTTTTCCCCTTACGTGCGCACAAGAGAGAGAGAGAGAGAGAGAGAGAGAGAGCGAGTAAAGTGTTAAGGGAAGTCCTCGACTAGCTCTCGTGCTTCCGCGGATGCGATGCGTCGCATATGTGCAACTCGCGCGCGCGGCTCCCCCAAGCCGCAAGTAGCTTTGCACTGCTAGTTTCGACTAACCTAATTGCAAAGTTTCCTGCCGTTGTGTCGTTCGTTTATCCGGGAATTGTTGTTGAAACATTGTTTCGCGCCTCTTAAACTTTCGCTAAATTGTTTCTCCTTTTGGCATCGCGAGTATACATTGCAATTTCATCCTATTGTTAACTTAACATATTTGTATATTATGATGGTTAATCGTGATATTGCGATACAATTTTCACATAATAGTTGATAATCGAATGAGTAATGATCGATATTTTGCAAGCAGTGATGCCGATATTCTAATCAGTTTCCTTTTGAATAGCAGTAATTTATATCGGAATGTATATTTATCTGAAATTTGTAAATAGTTTACTCACACTGGAAGAAAAAAGTGTCAGATGCCACTCCTACTTTATTATTCGGTAATATTTGAACGATCGGTGGCTTTGATTTTCATTTCCCAATTGTCCTAACCCAATTCAATGTACCGAATTTTCCAATATCCTCGTCTGATCTCACGATCAAGAACAGCGTATTGGTCCATCAAGGTACTGCGGTGGTTGGATATTCCACTCTCGGGTGCTCGATTAGACGCTCACGCGCAGGTGCACAAGCAGCGCACGGTAATGAGCTTATCGAATTCGCTGAATTATTAGATAGTCGACTACTACTCTCCCTCTCTCGCTATACGGGGGATAACCCGGCGTTTTTATCGTCAATAAATTAATGCCAAGCGTAGGAGAGGCAGATTAGTTATTGCATTCGGAAAATTGAAAATGCCCATGGGAAGGGATGCGCGTGTGTACGTGGCTGCTTTAATTAAGCGAGCCCGAGTTACGTTTTCTTCGTTGATTAATTAGGGTTTTGGATATATATATACCTACTGATGTTCCCGGAATTTACATGAGTATAAATGAGGTAGTTGCTCTGCGAAATTTAGACGACTACAATGTTACGTTGGAACGTGACTACAAATATATGCGCGGTTGTTGTGAACTTTAATTGCCAGATCTTTTCTTGCGAACTGGAAAGGAAACTTTTATATTAGGTCGATTAGAAATCATTATTTTTTTTTCAAATTTCAATGAATAATCGTGAAAGGATCAAATAAATTTCTAAATTTGGCAGACTTCGTATCTATAGCTTACCAAAGATATACATTAAAAATTTTGTAAACATCTTCGGCACATATTTTTCAGAGATAAGGAAACAAATTGGGCGTTCAGAAGCTACATTTGTCACGCGTATCAGCAAGAAGAAAAAAAAATGCTCGTCGATTCTCAAGGTCACACCCACACCCAGGAGTAACTCAAGACATTATCTAAAGCCACGACATCGAAAAGCAAGAGTATATAAATAAATGTGTAATGGGCATTGATACGTCTTATATAGCATTGGTGGCGGTATACAGTCGGTCGAACGGAACGTAACATTTGTCACGAGCGGAAATCGACGGCTATCCTGAAAATTCGTGGACGAAACGATCGAAACAACGGAAGATATTGTTGTGATTTATAATAATGGCCGTCCTTGGCTTCTCCCTCTCACCCTCACACGCCCAATCAATTGTCCTCTCGAGCGATTGGATCGGCCCACGGAGAGAGAGACCAAATATTTGCTGCTTCTCTCTTTCTCTCTCTCTGTCCTCGAGGGAGTAGCTTAATTGCCAAGGTGGTCGTTTGTTTCAAGCTTGAAATAAGTCCTGTGAGAAAACAATGGGAACTAAGGGATTAAGTGGAAAATGTTCGGAGCTTCCTGTACAATTGATTGTATTGACTCTTATTGCTGTCGTCGCTTGAAATTCCGACTATGAGCCTAACAGATTGTTTCGTGATAATTGTTTGTGGGCTTAGATAATAGCTTAATGTACGTGCTGAAATATACGTCATTCGCGTAATAAATTATTTCAATTCATTATGATTTTTTTCTCAGTAAAAATACTTTAATGATTCTACGAATACCAGCAAAACCAAATTGGCATTCATTTGTATGGCAATTAAAAGAAATCAATATTCATTGAAAGCTTTCCGAACGATAACGCAAACACAGACAAAATAACGAAAATTACACGAGCGAAAGAAAGCAAGCATAAAAGGTTTTTCTCAAGACTGCATAGCGATATCGATCGAGAAAAAAGCAAAAGAAAGGAAATTGCCGCCTGTACGCCGGACTGAGTTCTCTAATAATAGACACGTGTGCGAAAGAAAAGAAGGAAGAAAAAATAACCAGAAGAAGAGTCCGGAAAAATCAACAGCGGTGCACACCTGGAGGAAGCCCGAAAGCTGAAGAAGAAGAGATAGAGAAATCATGAGGCGTCAAGATTGAAATATCTCGCGCGAAGCTATTTCCGCTCGAGCGAGTGTGTGCGAGCGTGCGATAATTCTAGGATTTTGTGTGTACCTATATATATGTGATCCAAAGCTGGCGAAGCCGCACGAATTTGTTTCGATTTCACCGCAGAGCGGCAACAGCAGCCACTTGAGAATTCACGTTCCTTTGAAGATGCTTTCCATTGAGCTTGCGACCTCTCCGACAAATATTTACTTTTCTATAAGGTTTCCGCGCTGAGTTATTGCAACGCGGTTTTGCGGCTTCGAGATGTGTTTGCTCTCGCAGTCACGGTCAACACTGGTTAATTGATGTAAATGTAAACGTAATTATCTGCCATTATAGTTAACCGAATGGGTCAATATTGTAGATTGACATTTGATTAAGTTAATTGCAATTGAAGTGCAATAATTTCAATTTCCTGGAAGAAACGTTTTATGAGCATGTATGCAAAATGTACGATTCGATGTGTGTTTTTCCAGGTCGAATAGGAAAAAAAACAAAAGTGGGTTCACATGGAATTGGCTAGCAATCGCGCCCAGAAGCATCCGGAAGAGAAGGCAAATCAAGATAGCACTGAGCTGTGATCTTTTTTCCTTCTCTCTCGTTCGTGTTTTTTCTCTATTCTCGGTTTTTTTTCCGCCCAGCTGTGTCTCGGTAAAAGAATTCACGAATAGCAAAGGTCTGGCTGTCGAATAATAAAAAAAGAGAGGTAGAGGCACAATATTCTACTCATTACCCGTAGACTTTCTCTCTCTCTCTCTCTCTCTCTCTCTCTCTCTCTCTCTCTCTCTCTCTCTCTTTCTGCGCATTGCTAATGAGACATCGTCGAATGTGCTCTTCTTCGCGTCTTCCACGAATGGGAGGAGGGGAGATACACTGTGTATATATACACTCGTGAAATTCACGCTCCTCGATCCAATTACGCTCGGCAACCAAGTAATTACGCGCGGACTGGCTCGAGCTATGTATGCGCTGAAATGCGCTGTAACGCTACGTCGGTTTTCGGCGAGATGGGTTAAACCGACATATTTTTCTTTTTAATATATTTCGAGCTGATACTTATGCGGTAACGAGAAAAGTTTTTTTTTAATGGATCTCGTTTATTTATTTTTTCAGCAAAGAGAGTTTAGTTTGTGCTTTTGGGGGTGGAAATAGGAATTTCTTTTTGTGCAAAAGTTAAACGGTTCGAAGACAAAAAAAAAATTATCACCTGATCTTCATTACATTAAGCTTCCAAATTTTCTTAGGTCTCATTTTGATTGTTAAATTCAGTGGAAATCTATTGGCGATATAAATTAACGAAACGCTACCTGTCGGATACGCAATATAGCGACTGTGAGGATTGCATGTATAAATATATCAATGCTAATCATTTTCGACAAGAATTTAAGTAACAGTTGATTCACTAAAATAAGGATTTTAATCGAAGAGACTCGTAAAAATCAAACAAAACCACTCCAATCCCATTTGATTTTCGTCAAAATAACGAAGCTTCGAACGTGGCAACGCGCCAATAGAACCTCGCGTCTGCACGCCGTGCACTGTTCCGATATCTCCGTCGGCAGCTTAGCAGCAACATCAATGCAACGTCGCGTCGCGCGCATAGAAACATCGGCTGGGTGTACTGATGCATACATGCGCGAGAGCGAGGCGAGAACACGAGCTTATTTGAATTGCAGGAAGCATTTGGGAATCGCTAATTCCCGGGGATTAACGAGCGAACCGAGTGAATATTTTAGCTCGATGAGATCTGCGAGCCGAGTTGAGCTTTTCAAGTACCCGTCGATAGCAAAAGCTTTCATCTTTTTTTTCTCTCTTTCGTCGTATCTTTTGCGCCCGCGCGCGTTCCTTTTTATCTCGAAGCCTCATTGGAATGAGGGAAAAGCTTGAGAGAGAGAGAGAGAGAGAGAGAGAGAGAGAGAGAGAGAGAGAGAGAGAGAGAGAGAGAAAAGTGATTAATTAAATTTACTTCGTAAATACCTAGCGGCAGAGCAAGCTCGTTCGAGTTTTCTTTCGCTGGGTTTGATTATAGAAAAAAGTTGTGATAGATTACTTTTTTTTTTATTTTATAATGTTGACTTGTGAGTGCAGAAGTTTATGTTGTATTGCTTGTTATTCGAAGTGGTTCTTTTTTGGTTATTTACTCAACTGTATGAAAATAAATTGTTAAAAAGTAAAATGAATTTTTATTTTTATCGAATTATATTAATCCGGCACGTTTCAAAATAACCAACACAAAAGTAACGACTAGCGTGAGTGCGTGCTTGAAGCGCAATCTTATCCAAGAGTGCCTCCGGCGATTTCTTATCGACACGAGGTCCATTCCGGCGCAGGGCAATCCGCGCACGCCCGCGACGACGGCAATTCTTCCTCGAGAGCTCGGGCAATAAAAAAGGTATCGCACAAAAGCTCGTCTCCCTCTCTCTCTGCCGTACGCCGCGCAGCACGGAAAGCCCGACTCTTTTTTTTTCTCTACCACCTCAATTATTAGAGGCGATCTCTCACCACGTAATTCTCCTTCTTTTTCATATCATCCATCTTTCTATCTTACCGGACGATATGAAAAGCTGTTTTTTTTTGCTTCCTTTTCTTTTTATAGATGCTTGATGCGGAATTTTATTGTTTTTTTATGTTGATTTGAACTGTGCGTTTTATTAAATGTTTTGTGAAAATGCGAATATTTATCTATATTAAACGAAAACTTTTCTTTATCTAAATTATGTATTTCTTTCTGCTGCAGGTAAGGAACTAATATTTTCGTTTCGAGTGAGTAACATAAACGTTATCATATGCATAAATTAGATTCGAAAAAAATATGGTAGATAATTAATTCAACAGAATCGTTTTATTTACCTGTCAAAAAAAAAGAGTTTCTATTCAGTATTAAATGACAAAAAAAAGCGAATAATTTTATGGACTGTTAAATTTTATTACGTTCGCGAGCGTTATTGGAGATTTCGACGATAACTGAGTGGCCTAAATTTTACTGCGGAATCTAGTAATCGCCCGTATAGTTTATCTGCCGCTGAATCCGCTTGCTCAGCTGGAAATACGTTTACGCAGTTTATGATGATATTCAATCGTGGATAATGTTTATTATGCGCTTCATGGTGATAGTTAATTGGTAGAACTTGAATTTGCTGTATTATCACGAAAATATAGAGTTTATAACAAATATATTATGAAGCTTTTAACATTTTTTTTAGTACAAATCTGTTTTCAGAAAAAAAACCATATAAATAATGCTGTCATGTATCTTTTTTTAAATCTCAAAATAGTTCCAATACTCTGCTGTTACCTTTCCAATTAACTTTGATTTCCGAAAAAAAAAAAAAGAAAAGCTACGTCATATTCATGAAAATGGCCCATTTGCCATTCCATTTTCCCGTTCAGGACATTTTGACAGTACTACGGCATTTCGCTTAACGGCAAACTAATCTGCGGGCTTGATTAAAAATTAATCTCGAACACGCGCTCGCAGCTACACGCTTAGCCATAAACGCCTCTTCACTGTAATATTTCAACGGGCACAGTGTGCAAGCTTTCTATATGTATCGTGCACGGCAACTGTCCGATTCACGCGCTCGCGCGCGATAAGCGACAGGCAATTTCTTTGTGAAAAACGCATTTTATTTTGCGAAAATTGCTATTTCTCTCTCTCTCTCTCTCTCTCTCCCTTTGGCATAAAATAATTACGCAAGCTTGTATAGTGAAAAAAAAGCTCTCTTCGTAATTGAAGTTGAATATTTTCCAGAGTGTACTATACCTGCGCGTCCGTAAAACAAATCAATTAAGGTTTGAGCGATGCTTTTGCGACGACGACGCGTATGGCAATCTAGAAGCATCGTACGTATACATACCTACGTATGCGATGCATCGTGGTATAACGACGTTATGGCCTCATGTCGACGAGGTCGTCTAAATCAGTGTAGCACGATAACTTACAAGCGTTTGCCAACGCACACGTGTTCTATCCGCGCGCCCACCGCGTCGTCGGTGGCCGCTGTAATTATTGCGTCGCGTACTGTAAGCCGTACATTTTCAAAATTGGTCATGCAATAAGCCGCGTATAGTGGTAATCAAAAGTCGATTTTTTTATTTCGTTATCGATTTTATTTCATATTTAGAATTCAAACTGTAGTTATAATGAATAAGAAAATAAAAATTCATAGTTAGTAGAAGTTTAATTTTGGATATATATGAGCAATTCCACAAAAAAACTGCCATAATTCGGCACCGTTTGTCCGAATTTTCATATTAGAGGCACGCA
>JAWWMK010011285.1:0-24097 GCA_035047105.1 Galeopsomyia nigrocyanea
ATAAGAAGAGGAAATAGGTCCGGTAGCCCTAGCGGCGAAAAAAATTTTTTCAATTCTGGTCCTCAGAAAATAGGTATTGTTTTCTGAATTTCGTCATATAGGGTTGAGTTTTCTCGAAGAAAATAAAAGTCGGTGACAATATGGAAACTTAAGGTTCTCATAGTTTTCAATAGAAGTTTTTGCGGTCAGCTCGCGCGCGTATCACAATAAACATTGTTGTGAGCGCGCGCCTCTTTAAAAAGCATTTATAGGAGGTCACTTCCTTTTTCTTTTTCTTTTTCGTTCTCACAGGCGAGATTTTTTCCCACAGCGTCTTCTGACCACCTTACTATACCACCTACAGTGCCACACAAGCCAATTTGTTGTGTTTGTGTGTATGTGTGTGCAAGGTTAAAAGGTTTTTCCCTCGTGGCGGGGGTGCACGTTGCGCAACCTTCTTCTTCTTCTTTTGTTACCGAGAGAGTTCCGGACACAGCTCTTTTTCCTCTCTCTCTCTCTACGGGTCAGTTTGGTTTTTGTGATTAATTGATGACGGGAAGCTCTGCGGTGTGTTGATTTGCTTTTTTTCTGTGGGAGTTATAACTTTTGGTTAGTCGCGATAACGAATAATGACAATGATTCGATTTGGGTATATATGATTGACGAGATGAAAATAATTTTCAGTTGAATTTTTAGAAATCATGAATGACGTTCATTAACGTCATTTTTCCATATCAATATAGCCGTAATAAATCCAATTATTTTCAATTTTTAATACCCCCCCCCCCCCCCCCCCACCCCCCTAAAAAAGACTATCTCCCTCGAAAATAGCCACGCTGATAAAAACTCATTAAGAATTTAAGAATCCAAACGGTGTAGACAGTCGTAGAAAGAAAAGAAGAAAAAAAAACATGTCCTGGACTTTTTTTTCCTTATCGCGAGATTTCGAAGATCTGTATACACAGATACTTTTTCTTCTTTAAAGCGTATAACATCTGTCGTCTATCTGTCGCGACGAACGGCGCGGCGTCTTCTTGTAACGAAACGCATACTGTGCTCGCTCTACGAGACGTCTTCGCTTACATTTCAATCTGTTCGTTCCTTTTTTTTTCTTCCTCTTCTAACGTCTACTCTACCCTCGATTTATTTTTCGAAACACGATAGTTTCTATCCTCAGTGAGTAACTCGATTAACAGGTGAATTGTCGTACACACGAGACTTTCAAAAAAAAAATAAAAATGTCAAACTTTCAAAACTTCTAATCCTTATTTAAACGCAGATGTATATACAAGCACAGTTGAACGACTACCAATACAGTATATAATATCCCTTGTGTATTCGCGCGCTTAACGCTGAAAAGCATAGAGCTGCACGAGAGAGCGAGAGGGAAAACGGTTAACTGCACGGGCGACAATCTTAAGCGCGCTGCTTAACAAGATAAGGTATTAAGTACGAATAGCCAAGTTGAGAGTGAGAGAGAGAGAGAGAGAGCAAGGGCATGCGACCGCCGCAGCTCCGACAAGATAAGCCTTACGGCGACGCGTATCCAAACGCTCTCGGCTCCGCTATGCGTATAAACAGGTAACGAGCTGCCTGCTGTTGCTGCTACGATGCACTTTTTGTTTCTTTAGGATATGGGGGTTTTTCTTTGCCAAAGATAATTTCGTTTCGAGTTGAAAGAATATTGGCAAAAATGTATATTCTTCCAGGCGAACTTGTAACTTTGCTTTATACAATATCGCGAAAATTCACTTTGGGAATATGTACGCGAACATATAATATCGCAATCGCGTGCATCGTCGCGTGGATGCGTCTTTACTAATTAATGAGATAATGACGACGAGATGGGCGGAGAAAATGTGTAACGTGTATATATATATATACACGAGATTATATAAGGGAGAGAGAGAGATGGGTTGTGATGGTGTGGTCATAAATCAGCTCGATTATCAGCTAACTTCATCTTTCAATTATTGTTCCTTTCTTCGCGCGTCTCTCTCTTCCGTTATTAACGTGATATTTCTATTTGGTTTTGCGTTTGTGCTTGTATTTCTTTTATTTCGTTTTTTTATGGGTTGAATTGAATGTCAATTTTTTTTTTTCAATTGAGAGATTTTTGTTCGTTTTGTTAACTGTTCGAAGTTCACTCGCATTAGTAGCCGAAAAATTGAAGAAAATTACTTATAATTATTGCGTCATCGCAAAGTGATGCAAAGTTCTAGCCGGTCCTAGCTGATTTCTGGAATATTATTATTGCATTTCATTAATTGCATTAAATAACAATATACAAAAACCTGAAATTTTATTAAGATTCTACGTCAACGACATCCACCTAGCGACTCAAAAACCAGTTAACAAAAACCAAAAAATAAAAGTCGCACAATCGCGATTCGATGCACATAACACGCGAATAATCGAAAAAAAGAGAGAGAAAAAAGAAGCATATCGAGCAAATCAGTCTTGGCATCTTTCTGGCTTTGTGTACCCTTCACGCGATGATTTACCGACCCACACACGTATATAATACACACACAGAGAAAGATTTCTTAATCTCGAAACGACTTCGACTTCGCACCTGAAAAGAGCAGCGAACGAAAGAAGAATAGAAAGGATATTCCTTATAGGCTTTACGATTTGTTTACAACGGAGACAGAACCCTTTTTCGTCCATAGCTGCAGTGCGAGAGAAGAAGGATTCATAATCCGATTTGATCGACGTCGAAGAAAGTCGTATAGGCTTCCGTTTTACCGATATAGTTTTTCGCACATATTGTACTTTTCACCATTGTATTTATACGTACATGATGGATCCGATAAATTTTTCTACATATAATAATATATCAAATAACAAAAAAAAAGAGAAGCAAGTAAAGAAAAGATATCCTACTATAGCTCGTGACTGCGTTAGAGTATCCTCGGCTTGCGGTTCGTCATCGTCGTCGCGAGTAAATATCGATAAAGCTTAACGCTTTGGCTGTAATGAAAGTTAAATAACACAGCTGCGATGTTAACGCCCTGGCAAGAGAGTGAGAGAGAGAGAGAGGAAAGCTGCGTCTCTCTTTATAGTCCGTGACGCAGCCACCTCTGCGACGGATTAATTATCGCGGCTTTTGTCTCTCGGTTCCTTCTCGGGCACGACATTTATTTTTTTTCTTCTTCTTTTTAACTGCATAGTGAGTTTTCTGTTTGGACAGTTTATAATTTTGTAAGAGAGAATTTATTCGTGAGAATTTCATATAATTAAAGCGTGTGAGAAAGACACATATAGATATGGAGGGTTTCATGATGTATATCGATGATACACACGCGTGCGAGGGTTGCTGCGTCGTATGTCTGTTTGCCGACATTGCCATTGTATGTTATACATTTCGTTTGCATTGCTATATGAAAAGGGAGGAGATGTATTATTATATATAGCGCGTGATTAACGAGCTGTGATCTTGTGGTTAATGTGGTTAGACTTCAATTTTTTTAAATGTCATTGCGATGTCTCGTTACGCCTGGTGATGTTTCCTACTTGCGTGGATAGTTCTCCAAGATGGTAAAAATTGCGTGGGTAGTTCGACGCACGACGACTTCTGTATTACTCGCGGTTAAATAATTAAAATTCATCGATTCGTCAGAGTGAGTCACATCGCGATCTAAAAGTATATATACGTAAGGTGTCCCTCCGTTGCAACAAAAGAAATGACTAACACGTCGTCGCTTTGTTCGCCTAATTTCCACATGAAAAACTCTCGAAAAAAAAAATCAAGTAGCCGTACACACAAACACGCACGCATACATCTGAAATAGAAATCAAAAAACCTGTAATCTCTGAAATTCAAATTTCACACTTATACAACTCGGTGGGCCCACCCAATAAGACAAGCCACAAAAAGAGATCTCTCGCTCTCTCACCCACGCGAGCGAGCGTTGAAGATCTCTTTTCAGAAAAACTACCTGTCGGACGAGCGTTTTTTTTTTTCCCATGCTCATCAGTCATTCCCTTTTTGCCATTGAACGCGAGAGAACGAAGAAAACACCCCGGAGGGATCGTCGTCCACTGTGTATATATGGCTATTATTCGTCATTACACGCTGAGCGCGTGTATATGACAGCAGCAGCAGGCAGCAGTTGGTAGCTTAAGGAGACGCGCGGGAGGCGGATACTTTTTGGGCTGTGTGACTTTTCGTAATTATCAAAACAAACATCACGCTTTGATGCGATTATACACTCGTGCGATGCTCTGAGTGCTGTTGCTGGCTTTTGACACGCGTCTATGGGGTTTCTTCTTCTTTTTTTTTTTTGCAGGGAGATGTGCTCGGAGGAAGGATTTTCGTTGTTAACTCTTTTGCTGGAATTTTTTTTTCAGCGTTTCTTGGTATTTTTTCATATATTTTTTAAAAATACCTGGAAGTAATTTTTTTTCTTTAAGCTGAGGATTTTTAATTGAGCTTTTTATTGTTTGCTAAGGGAATGAATACATGGTAATATTTCAAAGATATATTGGTTTTGACAATCGTGTAACCAAAGAACATTCTATGAAACTGCTGGTCTCACATCGTGATTTTTCATAAAATATCCATTTCAAACACATTACACCCAAGGAATTTCCCAAACACATGTATAAGTCAACGTTTCAAAGAAGCTCCCCCAAAATCTCCCCTAATGAAAAGAAAGATGTCTTGACCAACAATAAAAAAAAGAAGAAGATTCATCCCAAACAGAAAATGACTTTCCAAGCATTATGCTCGTAAAAAAAAGAAAAATTCAATCGAGCGACTTCTCTCGTGTAAGAAACATCGGTGACAAAAAAAAAGAAGAAGAAGAAGAAATCACATGTCTAGTGAATAACGCCTTCCGTCTCTTTCTTACGCGCCACAATGACCACACACTCGCACGGCACACCACGTATATATCTAATATAGCTGGTGCGATGGATCCCACACACGAGTATAAAGTATAGAGAGGACGTCCCGCTGACTTTGTGTGTGTGTATATCGCGCGCGAGACCCACCTACGAAACACCTCATTGTTGTGTATCAATATTTGGTCTCTTTTACCGATCCATCACTTTTCGATCTTCCGGGGTGGCTTCTCGTTGTTGGCTATTATAATGCCTCGATGTTTGGACGCGTGTGTACGCGAAAAATCTTTCCCGTGACTTTTTTTGTTCATTCTTGATCCGGATGCAGACCACACGCACACATGTGTTGACTTTATGTGGGGGTGGTTTTGTTCGAGTTTCCTTCTTTTTTTTCGAGATTTGGATTTCCGCATTTCTTGGGTGAGTGTGTTCGATGGAATTTTGTTCCACTTGACTGTATATAGGTACTATTGTCGTCAATTTGAATTCGAGAATGATTTGACTTCTTGGCAAATTTTCAAACAATTTTCATACTCAAACCGTTTCATAATTAACGCAACCTCCGCAATCGTTCTGTAATACGTTACTTCAAGTACCTACATAAATTAACGAATGTTCCCTCAAAAACGAAAGCTCATCCAAACGAATAGCCCACTAAAAGCAAACCTCCAAAAAAAAAATGGAGAATAGACGTGAAATTTATAAAGATCAGGGGGGATATCTAATGCTCGCAAGAGTATAAAAGAGGGAGAAGGGGGAAACCTGATCGACGCAAATATATACGACTACGACGAACGTCGATGAGATAGTATAATCGCGGCTAGGCCCAATTCATTAAGGGGTTTAAAGAGCCAAAGCTCTCGTGCACCGTAATGGTTCTCTTTCTCTCTCTCTCTCTCCTCTTGCCCTCACGGCCAATTACTACTGCTTCGCTAATGAAATAAATTAGCAGAGAAAATAGTGCACACTCTATTAACTT
Organism: Galeopsomyia nigrocyanea; assembly: GCA_035047105.1. Taxonomy (NCBI): domain Eukaryota; kingdom Metazoa; phylum Arthropoda; class Insecta; order Hymenoptera; family Eulophidae; genus Galeopsomyia; species Galeopsomyia nigrocyanea. Next base: position 5,807 of record JAWWMK010011285.1, read on the forward strand.
TTTTTTTTCTTTTTGTTCGTCACTCCGTCTATGTGTGTGTGTGTGTGTGTGTGTATAGAGAGAGAGAGAGAGAGTTCGGTTGCAATAAGTCGACCAATATTGTCTCTAGGGGCACATCGGAAATCCCCGAGATGGTGTTGCCCGCGTAGAAAAGAGATTGAGAATGCTGGTAGCGTCGCGCTCAGCCATCGACTAATGAAACCATCAGCTCGACGCGTGCTCGTGATTAGATCCTCAAGCTCTCACTCGATTTTCCGAGTTTATATCTCGCACTACTCGAATTTTCTTTTCTCCGCGAGAAAACATTAATTTTCAATCGAAGTCATATATCGAGAAAGAAAAATTTTCCGTCCGAGAGTATATAAAAATATTATGGACGTTTGCCCTGCAATTGAATAAAATTGTCATTTACGTGCGGATTAACCCTCGTGTGTCCACTTTCGCCTATCCCCCCCGAAATAAGACAATTTTCTGCACATACGTACATGGGTTTGGGATGCAAAAGCTCTTTCTCTCTCTCTCTCTCTCTCTTTCTCTCTCTCTCTCGAGTTGCGCTCGATTCAATTAAAGCCACTGGCCATTATTCCGTAGGGAGTAGGAGTCCTAATGTCGCGCGTAAACTTGTGTATACGTATACGCTCGGCGGCGGTGGAGCACCCGAATTGGTAACAACGAGGGATACGTGTCGGGGATATGTAAGATTCTCTCTCTCTCTCTCTCTCTCGCTCTCTATTTCTATCGACTTGTGGTTGTTTAAGGCTCATATGTATTTCCGGGGCGCACGATTTTTTTTTCTTCCTTTTTCTTACGACACGGCTGATTGAGTTTTTATATCTTTTATCGAGAGACTTTTTCCTACCCGACCGACGATGATGAGATTAGTTTAATTAATTTTCCTTCTGGTGCGAATGTTACGCGTGTGGTATCGTTGCTTCGCTACGTGACAATAGTTTTATTCTCTCGGTGTGATAACCCGTCGAGCGCGAATTATTTTTCGAAATTAATGTAGTTGAATTTCAAAATATTTCTATGTAATAATGGTATGTGTTTTATCTGTCTTATCAAAACAAACAAACACATTATTCCAAGCTTCGACGAATCTTTCAGCATCGCAAAATCATACCTCCAAAAAAAAAAATATTTAACCTTCGCAGCAAGGTGCATCCGGATGAACGAAAAAAAAGAAAGAATTTTCCCGCGCCAATCGCAGAGTCTCGTTGCACTCGCGGGGGCATAATCTCATCTCCACTCGGACGTATAAATAATTCGCGAAGTGGCACGATTTCATTGCGCGCACACACACATAGAGAGCAGATAGAAGCTTTTCCCGTCCATATTCTTTCGCATGTTTCGCTCTCGATCCTCTCTCTCTCTTTTTTTTTCGCTTTATCTTTCGCACGGGCTTGTGCTTTTCTCATGTTCGTCGTCCGCGTGGGCGTTGACTCTCTATCTCTCTTTTTCTCTCTTGTCCGTCCGTCCGTCGCGATTTTACTCTGCTAGAGAGAGAGAGAGAGAGAGAGAGAGAGAGAGAGAGAGAGAGAGAGAGAGAAAGAGAGAAAGAGAGAGAGAGAGCAGCAGCTTTGGCTTTCATTGTCTACCCTCGACGGTTTTTACCTTTCGACCGGCTATTTTTACTCGCAACCGACGGATATTTTTATAAAGGGATTTGCACTTGATGCGATTTTTTTATTTTCGTGGACAGTGTGCTGTTTTGTTTTTTCTTACTTTCTTCGAAAATTGTATACGTATATTCGAACACGAATGAGATCCGCAATTATAATGAGCACGAATATACATTACAAAGGGGTGCAGGTACATGTATCGCGAGTATATAATACATCGATTTCAAATTCGATAATACAATAATTAATTTAATACACAACATTGCACTCGCCAAATGGATATGCATACGTACTATATCCTAAAACCACATTATGTTACAACGTGAAAAAGCTATAAAATTGTAGCAAACATGCGACTGATTTCCTCGAATTCAACCCCAACATGCAACAATAACAACAATAGCAACGAATCATCGGTCAAATATAATATATTAATTAACCAACGATTCGACCACCAAATATTTCCGAGTGTATAACAATCAGAGGGAGAAAGATAAAAAAAAGTGCTCTCCCTCTACGGCAAACGTGCTGCAATCCACTCGGCATTTCTGATCCTCCATCGATGTCCACTTTCTCACTCTCTCTCTCTCTCTCTCTCTTCCCCCCTTTATCTTTTATTCCTTCATTTTCTCGTGCTCTCCCCGTTGTTTCACCCTCTCTCTCTCTTTCACTGCGCGCTTCTCGTTTTTCCCGCGAGTGCATTCCACCACACACACACACACACACACACATAGCAGCGACAGTTTCAGCCTTTCAAGCGGCCCGATGCAATATTCAGCTGCGCGGCTGCAAAATAAAAAAAAATAAAGAGAGAGAGCGTCAAATTGGCGCCGCTGTCCATCAAGCGCGAGAGCGAGCGAGCGGCACACACTGAACGTCAAAGAGAGAGAGAGAGAGAGAGAGAGCAGGAGGGAAACCTACCATGCCGCATGGCGCCCTGGCGTATATATCGTACGTGAGAGAGAGAGAGAGAGAGAGAGAGAGAGAGAGAGAGAGAGAGAGACGCCCCCGCGGTATATATACAGTGCAAAAGCGTGAGTGAGCGCCTGGCTGGAGAAAGTTTTTAGCTGTGATTCCTTTTTTCGCTGATTGGATTTTTTCCGATGGGCTTGTACATTTTTTAAGAGCTGATCTCTCTCTCTCTCTCTCTCTCTCTCTCTCTCTCTATCTTTTTTATTTCGGCGTGGTTCGCAAAGCATTGCAAGTGGTATAGGAATCGTCGAAATTTTCAACCAATTGTTTTTTTTTTATAATTTTTTTCAGTTTTTATTCGAGAGATTTTTGAGATTTTTATTTTATATTGCTGCTGTAGGTAAATAAATTAAGCAAGGTTGGTACGTAATTTCGGTTTCGCAGAATAGACATGAAATATAAGTGAATTATACATGGAAGGTTTAATAAATAATTGAAAATTACAGTCTGTAAAGACTGTTGTAAAACAATTAACTTTGAACACATTTTAAAAACCGTTTATATCACGCAAGCCCATCATCACCAATCTTCAAGCGATGTCCTCCTTAGAAGGGTGGTTGCTGCTGCGGTGCGACAGAAAAAGGACATCGCGAGCATAAAACGGCGAAGGTATATAGGAGGGAAGGGCGAGTAAGTACAGCCTCGCAAAGCAAAACAAGAAAGAAAAAAAATTCCAATCGCGATATATACTATACACGTACGTTCAACGACTCTTTAGTCCGATTGATGCGAGAAGGACGCAAAAAAAAAGAGAGAAGAAGAAAGACGAAGAAGAAAGGGAACAATGGCCACTGTCACGCGAACGCCAATGGCGCGCGCACACCCGAGTATAAACGCCTGCAGTGAGGATAAAGGATGCGTGCATATATGTGCGTTTATTGGCAGCAGCAGCAGCAGCTCCGATTCGAACGACCCCCCCCCCCGCGCTAATCTTTTTCTCGCGAGGTGCGATATGATGAACGCCTCCCCTTTTGAAAATATATATCGATATATACCTATGTCTCTGCGTGCGTTTTTATGACAGTTATATCGAGCTTCGTTTTTTTTTGGTTCTTGATGTATTGACGTTATAGAGCAGAGGAGGGTTGAAACGATTTTCGATATTTTCATGGTGTGAAAATTGAACTTTCGCGTGATTTACAAGAAGCTGAAGGGTATCGATATTTTCAATAAATTTTACGGTTTTTACCAAGTGTTTTTATAATATTTCAGCGTGCAAGGCGACATTACTCTTATAGATTTTTAAAAATTTGGAACTTGGTAATTCTTTTCCATTATAATTGGCGATTTTTGTATTATGTATTATTATATATTTGATAGCATTTCACCTCGTGCTTGCAGGCGAGTTTAATTAAAAGTTACGAGCGATCACCAAAACTAGATTTCACAATAACTTCAATTTCGAAAATAATAAAAATCTTGATGTCGTTCACAGGTATTGATATTTTTAGAGAATTGCTACAATATGCCATCTTTCTTTTTTTTTTATCATATACGTTGTACCTTTGAGCCCAAGGGGCCTAGACAATTTTGTCAAATATCATTATATTTTTTACGTTAGTTTCATCTATAATTTCCGATGCACACTATAAAAATTTCTGATATAAGCACCGAAAGTTCTTTGTCGTTGAACAAAGACGCCTGCCGGTGAAAAGAAGAAGCATAAGAAGAAGAAGAAGTCAACAGACAAGGGGTAGGGGTTACAGGCTGCAACCCCTAATTATTCGACATCAACCGCATCGGGCGCTCGGGCGGAGAGTGTCTCTTTTAGCAAAGGGCAACGTCGTCGCATCAATCACCGCTGGTGTCGTCGCCCGCCCCGCGAATATCATCCCTCGCTCTGCTATGATAGTGGTATGAGCGCGAGCGCGCGCGTGAACAAAAAAGTTTTCTTTTTTTTTTCGTCGAAGCTCGGCCGAGCTGCAAATGAGTTTATAAAGGCGCGGGTGGGGCTCGATGAGGTGTGAGATATTCTCTTTTGCGAGACGCAATTTCATGCTGAACTGACTCGCGGTGGTGTGCGCGCCTCTTTCCTCCTTCTTTTTTTTTTAAGTTAAAAGTTGCGGCTGTGATGGCAGCAAGCGATGCTGCTGCGGAAGATTATATGAGCGAGACGTGTCGTTGCGCGGCTGATATTATGGCTTATGTTGGCGACGTGTAAGTAGAGGTAGTGTCTCTGAAAATTCAGAAGAATTTTTTGTTTGTTCATCGAGTTTACATTGTAAAATTATGTTTTGAATGTCAGTTTTTACATTTCGCCACTGGCCACTTAATAATTTTAATTATAAGCACTATAGTTTTTTTCAACGTATTGTCGGAAAAAAAGTCTTTTATAAATGAATTCTGTTATTTTCATAGAATTTACTTTCCTCCATCTGGTGCAAGATTCAAAAATTAATAAATCCAACTACAATTGAAATGAAGTATCTACAAAGAGGTTACTTACTATGAAAGTTTCACGCCCAATACAATATATAAATGATAATTAAACCAAGGTAAATCATCTAATTTTTTTCCAAAAAAATCTCACATTATTCACGCAACGCATCGTCGATAAATCATAGCAAAAAAAGTCTGCATCCAACGTTCCGACAAGAGAGAGACGGTGAAAATGCCGCGCGCTTTTGGTGCAATTGAAAGAGGCAGCCGCTCATTAAATTAAGCATAAAAGGCGCGTCTTAACGAGTCTCCCTTCCTTTTCGGTTGGAACTCTTCTTCCTCCACTTCTATTTTTTTTCCCCGCGGCTTTTGTTTTTTATCAGAGCCGCGCAGGCTCCTTTCGCACCCCGGCTAATAATAAAGTTTTCCTCGGCTGGTTCGACAACGCGTAGACAGATTTTAAAATTTCCCGTCGTCCTTGTCCTCGTCCTCGTCGTCGTCTACCCCTTTTCTCTCGTCCCTTGTTTTCAAGCGCGTCTAACTTTCGCTCCCTTTCCCAAGGAAAAATTAATAAAGTTGAGGAACAAAGTAAGTTGGCGAATGAAAGGGGAAAGAGAAAGAGACTTTATTATAACCGAGTGTCGAGTCTTTTATGCCTTACTCCTTCTACGAGAGAGAGATTTCTTCTTTTTTTTTCGTGAGCGCGCTTGCAAAAGCAAAAGGCGTCGTGTTACTTATATATATATACAATCTTGTGTAGCGAAAGCTGTGTTGGCCTCGCTGTTTCACTACTCGTCTGACAGTCTGTTGCCGGGGTTGTACGACACACGGAGCTACGAGCTTTTGCCTCGGCCAAAAACTTCTTTGTTTCGGGCTTTTCCTGAGCTTTTACCGTTGTCGAGCTTACAAAACTATACAACTTTGAGTTATCGTTTTAATTAAACTGTGCACGATCATTTGCAAATCTCTTTTCCCTGCAAATTTTCGATTGTTATTTCAACTATTATATTCAATTGAAAAGAGATCACGATGAAGTTGTCAAGCGTATTCTCACTGCGACAACTGTTTCCTATACGTATACATCGTATGAAAAATAAAGGACAAAATCCAATTGTGAGAACATCTTTTTTCGAAGCGATTAGCAGCCACTTTCCATCCCAGCCATATACGTATATAACACGACAGCTTCAATAACCTCGTGAATTACAATATGACAAACCCTCCTCCTCTTCGGTGACGTGTGAAGACGAGTATGTATGGAAAGAGAGAGAGAGAGAAAAAAAGACGCGCGCTCGCGTATATATAGGATATAATATCTGCAGCATAAATATTTACGACTCATTCACGAAGCTAATATAAATGCGATTTGGGCGTTTGCTCTTTTTAGTGCTGGCGCTAATCCGATTAGGGCCCCTGAGAGAGAGAGCGAGACTTCCGCATAATGCCGCTCGAGGTTATTGTGTTATATGTATCGTGTATAGCGCGAATGCTATACTTCGACGAGCGAGAGATGCAAGGGTCGACAGGAAAAATCGGTGCCTAAGAGGACAAAAAAAATAACTGAAACGGTGTACTCTGGTTTTGGAACACGTTGTTATACCTTGTTAGGAGGAAGAAAAGTAAGAAATTTGAGTTTAAATTTGTTTATTAAATGTTTTTTATTTACATGCACTATCTTGGTATATTTAAAAATGTTTGAATATATTTTTTTTCTCGCGAGTTAATTGTTTAATGGGGCAATAGTATTTTTAAATCGCTTTTTCGATACGTTTTTTTCTAATACGTTGCAATGTGTTTCTTATAATTTTAGCAGATGATGTTTTACCTATAGATGAAAATATGAATATATTATCGAAGCCATCTATAATCGGTTGAAAAAATAATAAAAAACAAAAGTGACAAAAAGAGCAGTTTATCAATTATATTATAAGATTTTTCTCGAGATTTTTCTTTTACTGTACAAATCACGAGTTAATTTCCTTCACTTTTTCTAACAAAATTTTCTTTCAGTTAAATTGAGCAATGATATTACAGTTATTTTAGCACGACAAAATGATTCCATCCATGCCTTTGTATTTTATGCGATCTAACAATTTAATGATTTCAAATAAAATTTTATAGGTACAATATAGATGGCTCAAACGATCTCCATGAATAATTCTTTAGTTTCGTGTTCAATACCTCATACTCTGGTCGAAAATATTATTAGCTTTTCCTGATCGAGTTTTGGCGACTATATCTTGAGGGAAAATACAATAAATAAATGGAGATGAATTTCTAAAGTTGATAAATTTAAAGAATTTATCCTTGAAATTCATTCTTTACTGAATCAATATGATAAAAAACTATAATTGCCCTAGACGTAAATAAATAAATTTAATCATCGAATTGCACCATACAATCTCATATACAACAAAGTATTTCAAAATACTTTCCACAATAATTCTTCAGCATTCTTATTCAAACCTCTAAGCCCAAAACAATCCTTCCACCACAAAAAAAAGTCACCAAAAAACACGCACACCCAATTTTCATCCCGTCATCCACTCACACATACATTCAATCCACCTCAAAACAATAGTAAACAAACGCGTGTGCAAGCCACAGAACAGTGCTTCCTCGTATAAAAGGAAAAAAAGGCTAAACAAGCCGCATCGACTCTCGTATGCAAGACAACGTACGAGGCAAGAAAAGAAAAAGCTCGTCGGGAGAAGAAAAGCCGTGATCCGTTGTATGGATCGATAGAACACAACAAACTATATACGCGCGCCGCAGCGTTATATCGCATCGCATACAAATAGTCAGCTCGAACGCGCGCGATTATGAGTCGACGCGTGCAGCAAGCGCATGTGTGTGCATGTCGCAATGTTCAACCCATGCAATAGCGTGCCAGCTCTTCCAAGTCCCCATTGTCAACTCTGTCGGATTAACTATATATAGAACGTGAGTCGCCTGATGCGTTTACACGTCATGGCAACCTCTCTCTCCCCCTTCACGCATGTGTGTATGTGTGTGTAGGGGTCTGTGATTATGGATTCATGGTTTTTTTTCTTTTTTTATATATTTTTTCAGATAATATTTACATTCTCTTTTTTTTAATATTGATTAGTTGTTCGTTTCTGTAGGGTGAGCGATGCATATTTGTAATAACGTTGTCGCGCGCTCGCGGGGCAGCGAAATATATAAGGCGGACGCGCGTGTATATATATCGAATACGTGCGAATATGCCGATGTTGGAATATGGCTTGCCTATATATGCCACCGGCGATTTCTATGGAAAGCTTGAAATATATGGCATAACGTTTGGGGCGACGAGGATTATTTGCTTTGCCCTTTTTTTCTTTCTCTCTCTCTCTCTTTATGCGATCAACTTTTTTTTTTCCTTCTTTTCTTTTCGATTTCTCTTGGGGGAGTTTTAAGCTGTTATTAAGTGATTTTTCCCCATACGCGCTCGTATGGCGATCGTGAGAATATCTGTTTTTCGCTTTGATTTGTTGTGTATATCGAGATTATTCATTCATATATACAGGATGTTTTAACTTTCATAGCGGAATGAACGAATTCATCTCTCGTACGTGCACGGCAAAATTTTTATGCTGGCGACGGTGAAAGTTCTAAATCACGGTGCACTTTAGAAGCTCGGACTATTACAAGCCGCTGGAACAATGATGTAAAGTGCACGCCGAAAATATGAGGCTCTACTGTGGCGGAATTGGCTACGGCATAGACTATTTCTTACACAATTCAGAGTCTACTCGAAGGGAAAAATCGACCACTAGCATATTTATCGCACACCAAAAATTGCAGAATCAAATTGAATACGACGTATAAGTATCAGCCTGTATACTTATCAACAATTTATACAATACTTCATCAGTCTTTGATCGAAAACGAAAATCCACAAGTTAGTCTTGAATTGTTGCGAACAATCATTTCCCAATGTTTGTTGAAAACCCCCACGTGCGACAATTTTCATCATTGCGACTTTATCGGTTCATAATTTCCAAACGCAAAATAGAATTCCGACCAAACTTGCTGTGCACCTTGTGTATGGCATCAGAATGAGATAGAAAGACGAATCAGAGTTGGACGAAGCTCGAAAAGGCAGCAATGTCTGTTGTTGCCGAAAAGGATCACAAGTAAAAATTTTTATTACTGCGGCTTTATCGGTTCATAATTTCCAAAGGCAAAATAGAATCCCGACAAAACTTGCTGTACACTTACTTTATAGCATTAGAATACGATAGAAAGACGAATCGGAGTTGGGCAAAGCTCGAGAGGGCAGCCATGTCAGTGGTTGTCGACAAAGAACACACGCCAAAATGTTGACCATTGCGACTTTACCGGTTCATAATTTCTGAACGCAAAATAGAATCCCGACCAAACTTGCTGTGCATCTTGTGTATAGCATCAGAATAAGATAGAAAGTCGAATCAGAGTTGGCCGCAGCTCGAGAGGGCAACAATGTCAATGGTTGTCGGAAAGGACCATAAACCAAAATGTTAACCATTGCGAATTTATCGGTTCATAATTTCCGGACGCAAAATAGGGTACCGACAAAACTTGCTGTGCACTTTGTGTATAGCATTAGAATAAGATAGAAAGTCGAATCAGAGTTGGCCGCAGCTCGAGAGGGCAGCAATGTCAATGGTTGTCGAAAAAGATCATAAGCCAAAATTTTGACCATTGCGAATTTATCGGTTCATAATTTCCAAACGCAAAATAGGATTCCGACAAAACTTGATGTGCAGCTTGTGTAAAGCATTAGAATGCGATAGAAAGTCGAATCAGAGTTGGCCGCAGCTCGAGAGGGCAATCGTGTCAATCGTTGTCGAAAAGGATCATAAGCCAAAATTTTGACCATTGCGACTTTATTGGTTCATAATTCCGAAACGCAAAATAGAATTCTGGTAAAACTTACTGTGCACCTTGTGTACAGCATTAGAATACGGTAGAAAGACGAATCAGAGTTGGACGGAGATCGATAGGACAGCAATGGCAGTGGTTGTCGAAAAGGACCACAAGTCAAAATATTGACCATTGCGGCTCAGGCTTAATACTCATACGCAATTTGATTCTGCAATTTTTGGCGTGCGATAATTTTGCTTCTGCTAGATTTTTCCCTTGAGTAGAATCTGAACTGTATGTAATAAATAGTGTGCGCCTTGGCTACTACTTCTATCTGTTATTGAGGTGTGCGGACTTTCTGAATTTTTATGGTAACAGAAAGAACATTTTAAAGATTTTATGAGTTGTCAGTTTGCAGAATTTGCGTCATATTTTTTTAGTTAAATTTAGTTTTTGAGTTTCTGCTATTGATTTATATTAAGATTGCGCATACTAGAGTGATAATTCGGAAAAGTGCCTTATTATATCCAATAGGTGGCGGTGTAAATTACAAGTAGACATAATAAACTACTGTGATATTATATTCGTGAAATGGTGAAATGTTTGCATCATTCAAAATGAACTAGAAATTAGTTGCTGCATTTTTTATAATTCATTATAATGGGCACTGAATTATAAATAACATTAAAATTTCTAATCGAATCTGATGAATAAATTATCCTTTTTCATTTATTTTAAAAATCTTTCGTCTTTTTACTTGTTGATAAGAAAAACGAAGAATTCAATTATCCAAACAAACAAAATAAATAAATAATCATCGCCAAGCGAGGAAAAAAGGGATGTTTGAAAAAGTCCAAAGCAAAGAAACAGAAAAGTTAAAAAAAAGATCGTCTCCGTACCGCCACCTCCTCCTCCTCCTCTCTCTCTCTCTTCTCGTATAGCTCCACCTTCTTAATTCAGAACGTAGGCGATAAAAATGACAGAAGCACTGCCGCGGCGGCTGCGGTCTTTTGCTGACTTATGTCCATTTGCTATACCAACAACGCTTCGAGCACGGAGCGGGGTTGGTAATAGCCCAAGCAAGAGGGCTAAAGAACCCAATGGGCGCGCGCGAAAATATAAGGAACGGAATAAATAATAGCATCGCGCGCTCTCGCACTCCTCCAATTCAAAGGATAACAAATGCCTCGTTGAAAAGCACACGACAATGGGAAGTTGTGGTGTATATATAATATAGCCCCGTACACCAGAAGTCGTTTACAACCTATAGCTTTGTCTTCTCTCGCCACGCAGCTTTCTTTTGGTTATATATACATGCGCTTGTGTCGGCTATTGTATTGTATATACCTAACTGCGTGTGTCATTTTACAATCGATCTATTGACTCTGTCATTATTTGTTATAATACTCGTAGAACAATGACGCACTTTTCATTCGAAATTGCTCGTTGGAATATGATTAATCATTTTCCAACACTCTGTACACTGCGAGATATAAAACAAATAATACTGCTGGAAGCTTCGCTGACACGCTGTTATATATTCACAACCCCATTTCCATCTCTCGAACCGTATACGAACTGACCATCCCTCTCTCTTGAGAGAGAGAGAGCTGATGTTTTCTTAAAGTCGTGCTACCCAAGGAGACATCCTTCTCAAGACGCTCAATAGACCGAAGACGACGACGCTTTTGTAACAAGAATCTCCACTTCGCGGTGGCTTCAATAATAGAGAGACTGACCGATGTACGTCCGAATCGTCCGACGATGCCCACGATATCGTCGCGTGGCTGTCTCAACTATCTGATTTTTCTTGTGGATGTTATATACGCTGTCTATCAACGGTTCTTCTGATATTTATATGATGTTTTCGGGGAAAAAAAATTTCTTTGATATTTGGAATTTTTCATGTTCTTCGCTATTTTTTTATTCATATTAGTAAAGCAGTCATCGTATGTTTCTTTATAAAAATAGAAGGAAAAAGGACAATACTCGAGCGTTAAAGGAAAACAGTATGTCAATCTAATCCGATCGTCGACCATCTCTCTTATGGAAGAAAAGCGAAGGGAGAGATGCGCAAGGCGTGTCCAGTATATATATAAAAAAAGAAAAGATGGTCAATATCGTCGAGATCAGATATAACATATTTGAAGGTGCAGAGCGAAAAGTTTGTATATGTGTATAGGAAAAGGAGGGAAAAGAAGAATCGAGGGTCAGCGTCGTTCTGCGCGAAATCCGATTGACCGGTGGACCAGTCCATATTGGTATCTCTCTCTCTCCTTTTTCTGATCCTCTTTCCTTGTTCCATACGGACTTGCTTGGATTACTGGTTCCGGTCAATCGAACTTCTCATCCTCCCCATCTCCTGGATTTATTTCTTATGCTGTTCTTTTTTTTTGTTTGTGTTATTGTATGGATGTATATTTGTTGTGTTTTAGTACAGTGTTGTTAAGAAAATTATTTTGTTGTTTAGTTATAAGAAATTATGATTTTCATAGAATTGTTAACCGTTTGTCTTAAATAGAATAACAATTATACTATTGCAAAATCATACGAATACGTTGACTGCGAGTATATATAATACAACCATAAAGATAATAAGCTTGCGTGAAGTGAACATATTAACTCATCTACAGAGCAGTTTTTGAACTAAAAATTATCATAGTTATAATTCGAAGTCGTAGGTATAAATATCATATATTTATATTTTCTTAAAAATTATTTGTCAATCATCCGCATGCTTGGCTATCAATTTGTTAAAGAAATCAGTTAAAATTATAAACGACAAATCGATTTCACACACGTGTCACCGAAAAACAAATTTTAATTTTGAACAAAACTATTGAATAACATCGTAATGAAACCTGAATTATAAAATTAATTCACGCGGAGGCGGCACAATTAAGCGAAAAGTCAATTCCATCAGTGCAAATCTCATTAAAAATCCATCAAATAAAAAACAACGATCCTACTCGGGAGAACTCTCAAAGTAACTATGAAATGATGCTCTCTTTCTACCTCTCTCTCATGATGATCGCACACTCCGAAAAGAAACGTTAGGTCCTTAACAGCGATTCTATCGCGCTTGGACTTGAGCTGAGCGATCTCCTCTCTCTCTTTCTCTCCCTCACTTTTTTTTTCTCACTTTGGCCTCGTCGCCCCCTCTTGGTAGAAAGTGGCTTTTCTTAGCCGAGAGAGAGAGAGAGAGAGAGAGAGAGAGAGAGAGAAGGTTTGCTCAAGGATTTTATCCTCGGGAAAAGAGTGGGTTTCGTGCTACGAGCGCTCGGGATTAGCCGGATAGTGATATCCCCGTAGTAGTAGTAGCGTCCTGACATCCTTCCCGACGAACGCGTTTAACACACAGAGAGAGCTGCTTCTTCTACTGCTACTGCAAGCTCCTCGGCCAGAAATAAGTGAGAAGAAGAGATAAAAGCTTAGAGGGAGAGAGAGAGAGAGCGGAAAAGAAGGTATATAAAAAGAAGTAAGGGAAAGGGGAAGGAAAGTCGATGATTATATGCAGAGTGGCTCCGCGCGATTTAGACACAACTCGCAGACGAAGAGAGAGAGTGTAATTTTCTTGATTGCCGTGTTTATAGATGCGGCTGCCAACCCCGTAACTTTCAAGTGGTTACGCTGTATACACTCTGCGCCGCGCGACCGCGCTTCTTCTTCTTTTTCTCGCTACTTAGTGGATTGCACTTCACTTTTCGATTCTTTTCGACTCGAAATTCATAAGCATTTTTTTTTGTTAATCGCGAACTTTCGTATAATTTCAAGTGTAAAAGCTTTTTTTGAAAGAGAAATTTTTTTCTCAACGTGGCTCATTATAACTCTTGCAAATCTAAAAATTAGAAGGCGTGGAAAAAAAAATTTTCTTTTTCCTCGCGGAAAGTCCATTTCCCGAAAGTAAATTAACCTGGAAAGGTGCGGGCTCAGACTTCTCGCCTCTCTCTCTCTGTGTCTCTGTGTGTAGCCGCAAGCTCATTTATACGTAATCACGGTACGCGGAGGCCGAAAACTTTAAATGCGTATCCCCTTGCATTTAAAAGAGTACTACTGCAAGCTTTTCTGTCTCTTGGGAATCGGCTTAGAGCTCGGCTTCTTCTCTCTCTTTCTTTTTAACTTCCTTTCCTCCCCTCGCAACACGTTTCAACTGAAATAAGATTTTAGCACTAGGGCAAAAAAGTATTTTCGGAGCGAAGGATGATGGTAATGTGAACGAACGTTATCTCTCGAGCTAATTACTCGGTGTGATTAAATTAAAAACCACGAATGGTTAAAGCTTCGTCAAAAGTATTTTCTTTCGTCATATATTATTCACAAAAAAAAAGGAAAAATCGCGTTATTAATCACAAACACGACGTTATCGTAAACAGCGATGAGAAGAAAAAGAAAATCGGCGTAGATTACCGAAGCACGGTCAGCGCGCATTTAATCAAACAGCCTAAACAATATCTTCACACCTCCTCCTATACAGATCCTACCCTTCTCGAGTCATCGCACACACACACATACACACAGGGCAGGCGCGTGCAGACGAGAAAGCAAACTGGAACGAGGGAAAAAGATGTGGTAGCATATAGCACAGCACAGCACAGCAGCAGCACACAGGCGGCAGAATAAATTGATTTCGTTGAGTCAACCAGCCGTAACGCCTCTCCTCCCCCTTTAGCGTGATATCAGAGTAGAGCCTAAGCCTCGGTTATCTTTATTTAAGCTTTACGAGAGTCTACGCCTCGAGCTCAAGGGAGAGAGAGAGACGTCTACTATATATACGTGGTGGCTATCTCATACTTAGCTTCTCCCTCTTCTTCTTCTTCTTTTACATTTTTCTGCTTGTTGCTTCTTTTTTTTTTAAGGAAATGAACTTACTTCTTCTTCTTCTTTTTTTTCTTTCATTTTATGTTGTGTTTTGGCTTCGAGGGTGGTGTGTTTTACGGGGGGTGAGTTGAAGGTAATTGAAACTGAGATTTATGAGATTTTCTTTCGACTCTTTTAATAAGCATCCGCTCTTTTTTTTAGATAATAGTATACAGTGATTGGTGGGTTAATAAAAGTTATTTAGATTAGATGTTTTCGAGTGTATTACGACACGAACAGTAATAAATTTCTATACCACTATTCGATTTTTCTCTTTGTAATAGAACACGCGATAATTCCTGTCGATCGTAACAGTAACGATTGAATTAACGAACGAGTCGAAGTCGAGGGAATATCCGCTGAATTCGCGAACGAGTGTGCGGCTGAAAATAATTTTTCCGCCGCGTCATTGGCACATAGTCTCCCGTTTCTCATTTGCGCCAAAAGAAGAAAGAAAGAAAGAAGATTTCGGGAATATCGAAGGTTAGGGGAGTTATATAGAGCCTGGATTTGATGACTCTTGGAAATCTCGATGGTTGTGCAGAGCGCACGGGGAGAGGGAGGATTTGTAATTATTTCTTGGATATCGCCTGTAAATAATGACTGACGAGTATATAGCCTTCTCGACAATATTAGTTCTCTCATCGACGAGCTGTATACACTCTATTATCGACTCGACGATATATATCTGTATATTTTGTTTGTTTTTCGTGGAGTAAATGAAAGTTTACTTCATCATGCAAATGCAAACTTAGAAAATAAAAAGCTCTTATTGTTGGGCGTTATCAGTGACAAAACAGAATGCATAAAATTATGCTAAAGCGGCGTGTTATGAGTAAAACAATCGTTAAGATTTTTTTTATTTGTTGTTGTTGTTGTTGCAAATAATAATTGGGCGATGGGCAAAACCCGACGAAAGCGATTACGTAGCGTTATCAGGTGGCCGACATACGCACTCATGCAAACGAGTGTATTCAGGTATTACAGCTCGTAGACTCGTAGAGCGCTACTAGCTTAGAGCAGTATAGCAGCAGCAGCAGCAGCACCAACCCACCAAGCTCTACTCTCTCTCTCTCTCTCTCTCTCGTACTAACTGCAAATCCCAGGACCCCGTTGACACGCCCGACACTACCGCTTTAATTAATTACCTTATAGCCAACCAACCCAGTACTCGCGTAATATACCTAACCTATGTGCGCGCTCTCTCTCTCTCTCTCTCTCTCTCTCTCTCTCTCTCTCTCGCAAGTAAGCTCAAACAATGTATGGATAGTTTTGTTGAATATTTATTGGTTTGTTTCATTGGTTTTCGAGTATGACTTTTTTTTGTAAATAGGTAGTTTACGGGTTGAAATAATGTCTGATACGCAATCCGGCTAAATTTTACATAAAACATCATTACAAAATACGTGCATTCAAAATATAATATTCTCCGTTCGAAATTTTCTCGGGTTAATTGTCATGAGACAATCATAATTTTAAAAAGTAGTACATAAATTATTAATAAAGGCCACCTGTGCGCACACCAAACGAACTAATGAATATTTTATAAAAAGATAAGAACAATCGGAAAAGAAATAACGCACAATTTACGAAATACATCAATTGAAAAAGCATCTTACATGGACAATAAATCCTCCGAAAGCGCGTAATATACCTAAGCTATAATGTATTCTAAGCCAAACAATGTGTATAGTTTTTTACAAATATTCATTATTTTTTTAATTGATTTTCCAGTGTGTTATTGAAAGTAGTATATAAAATAGAAATTGACGTAATATGTCAGAACCGATAAGTAGTAAATAATAAAATATCTACATTCGAAATATTCTCAATTTAAGAGTTTCTTGGAATAGTAATTATGAGGTATAAGTGCTGAGTTCACAAAGAAGTTCACAAATTTCGAGTAAACGCCATCTCTGAGTAAATCGAAGCAATTACCAAACATTCATTGTATAAAGACAATAACAACGGTTAAAGAACACACCCTAAAAAATATATTTTCAGTTTTAAACTTCCCAGTTACAAAAAAAGAGCACGTAAAACGATGAAAAAAAAGCATCGCTCGTGACACTCGCAAGCTCGCGACTACCTAAAAAATTCATCGCCACGTAATTCGGCAAATTCGCGCTCACGAGAGAGATCCATAAATTGCGTAACGCGCATATATACAGAGGAGTTAGCTCTTTCTCTCGCACAAAAAGCCGAGCTCTGCTCTGGAATGTTTTATAACGTTGTCTGACAGGCGCAAAAGCGCGCTGAACGCATTAGCGAACATCATTGACAATGACACTGCTGCCCTCGCGTCCATTAATTCTCATGCACGGAGTTGTCTCTCTCTGCTCTTTTTTTTTGTCGTGCACATGAATAATAAAAAAAAAGGTGTGGGAGGACGAAGGGGAGGGGGGGACAATGTAGCTTTCGTCATTTCTCAGAGTGTCAACTGCATCATGGGTGGGATGGTCCTTAGAGAAAGTCGAGGCAACGCACGTGTCGCTCTCCGGGGACACTAGCCCGAAGTGGCTTCATCAGCGGATATTAAAGGATTTGCATGAAGTATCGTCGCTCGTTATTATTGTCGCTTTGACCCCGCCGCATATACCCCATCCCACCACCACCATCCCCCAGAAGGGACAACTTATATATATACGGTCTTGTGATTCTTTTGCTTTTGAACACGATATACTGATTAAAACCCAAAATATAGGATGCTTTCGACGATTTTTTTCTATGTATCTCAAATGATTGTTTGAAGCTTTTTCAGCTTAGTATTTTTTTACTTGTTTGTTGCAGGATATTTTGAGCTGCATTCGAATTTTTATGTTGGATATGATATTTCAGTTCTAAGTTGATATTCCAAATGTAGAATAGATTTAGCAGCGTATTACATTTTTTATTATGCGAGAGTAAAATTTCAGCATAAATATATAAGTGGATCTGCCTAGTTTCGAATGTTTATTTGTGATTAATATTCGCTAACTTAGCTGTCATTGTAATAACTATATTGCTCATGACTAATCAACAGTATACTTTCAACGTATAATCCACACGAAAACACTTGCACGAAAAACCATTTATCGCAATCATAATCTATTATTTTTAACTAACTAACTCTTTCAATTTCATTAATTTGAACAGTTACTTAGATAGGTATAATCAAAATGAATATTTTACTTATGCATGTAAAACAAAAACAAAAACCTTCAACACCTCGAGCAATCCAAGAGCAACTTTAAAATCCAACTCGTGCAGCGAGCGTTTAATAATAAAATTTAATTACACGCGTCAACTGGAAAGGCTGCACATAAAAAGAGAGCAAACCCGACAGTAGCAGTAAGCAGCGCGCAAGCGGCAGGAGTACTATAACGTGGGAGTTGGCGACAAGTTGTTTACGAGTGGAGCGCAATATGACGCCAAAAGCGTAGAAGCGAGCGTTTGGATATTTTTTAACAGATTTTAATAAGGGTGAATAACTTATAAACGAGCCCCGCGATGAATGACATTAAATTACCAAAAAAAAAAAAAGCCAAGGCCAAGCGCGTGCGCCTTGATAAAAGAAGAAAAAGAGAGAGAGGGGGGGGGGGGGGGGGGGGGGAATTAAAACCCCCAACTGTGG
>JAWWMK010011296.1:0-24087 GCA_035047105.1 Galeopsomyia nigrocyanea
CAAGTAAAGTTGCCCAGCCGCGAGGCGATGATCAAAGCTTCGGAGCTTCCCCCTGGCAAACGCAATAGCGACGCCCATCTGGTGAACAAAGAAATTTTCGCCTACTACAACGACTTGGCCTCGGCGGCTGGCTACCAGACTCTGCCTGATTGGTTCATAGCTGCCACCGATGAGAATACCAAGAGGATTTTCGCCGATCCTCTTCACTTCAGACAATACAATTTAGTTCTTCACAACGACGGTGCCTTCGAGTTCGTTCGACACAATGAAACTCTGATGCAATAAATCTCTAAGTTAAGAGATATCGTACTTAATTGAAAAGATGTGCAGAATAACGACATCACTTTTATGGAGTTGCCATACGATTTAATCCTACATTCCCCTTATTTAGGATTGATGTATATATAGAATATGAATTTCCAGAATGTGCATGAAGTTTCAATACAATGTAAGCGTATACGCGTTGAATAATGATCAATGTATATATAATTTTAAGATATTCGTACAAAATCGGATGAATAAAATCTTAACACGATAAGTTGACTTTTTCTTTTCTTATGTACACAATAATCTCCAATACAATGAGATGATATGATAAGAATGATGATATGAATAAGGGTTCCTGTATATACTGCTTCATAATCAATGAAAATTTTTTAATTTTTTGTATCATAAATATAAAGAAGACGTCCAGTTACTGAAGCAAATGGGCGTGAGTATAAAGGTTTTAATTAATAAACTAAGTGGCATTAAATTTTATACCATTAGTTAATTTTTGTGATTCCTAACTTATGAATGTAATTAGAAAGTTCGAGAATTTATATTTTGCTATTGAATTCATTTTTAGATGGATTTTTATCGATTTTCTTTTAGCTGGCCCAGAATTTTACCGACGGGATACGCCAATGTTGTTAACAAGAATGGCATAAAGTATTATCACGACTTGTTAGATGAATTAGAAAAAAATAATATAAAACCAATGGTGGTACGTTATATCACTAGGATCGTCCAGAAGTATTTGAAGACTGGGTGGTTGGACAAATGAAGTCATAATAGATCTTTTCGGAAATTACGCAAGAGTCGTATTCAAAGAATTTGGCTATCGTGTAAAGATATTTTCAACTATCAACGAGCCAGCTAGTATTTGTACAAACGGATATTTCGTAGGCATTTATGCACCAGGTAATTCCATTTAATTTGGTATTATAGCGAAATCAACAATGCAAAGTAATAAGATACATAAAACTTCTTGAATTAATTTCAAGGACTAGAACGAATAAGAGATGCCGAATATCTTTATAATCATAACATTATTAAAGCACATGCTCGTGTCTATCACATTTATGATGAAGAATTCAGACCTCAGCAGCAAGGAAAAATGGGGATTGTTTTGTCTGATGTTTTTTTTATTTTTCCAAGCAAGAAAGTGAAGGATTTTAAGCTCTTTTAATTAAAATAAAAAAAAAAGACTACGAAAATCCTTTAATATATATCACTGAAAATGGAGTTGCAGACTCCGGCACATTGGAAGATGACCAAAGAATGGAATATTTGTATTCATACATTAAATCCATGTTGACTGCTATAAAGAAGCAGAAGTCCAACATAAAAGGATACACTTTACGGAGTTTATTAGTAAAACACGTAAAAATATGAATTGTTTCTAATTATTTTTTTTATCCGAAAAACAAAAATAATACTCGATAATGATTAAAATTCTCGTTTTCAGGGATAAGTTCGGTCTATTTCAGGTTGACTTCAGTAGTCCAAATAGAACAAGGACAGCAAAGAAATCAACGAATTGGACAAAGAAAATCATTCACGAGCGAAAGCTGTTACCAATATCAACGCATGAATAGTTTCTGTTGTTTTGTAGATTAAATACAGATAATGATTGAATTTTAAATGTTATTGAATTTTAAAAAAAGTCTCCAATCGTCAGTAGCTGAACGACTGTCTTTTAATAAGTTTATTCTTTAATAGCTTGAAAAAAAAAATTCTGTATGAATTATTACTGCCTTGTTATATAATGACGTCGTTTAAAAAAAAATTCAATCATAATTGTATTATTTGCTAATCTCGATTTGTTGCACGGAAATGTATAAATAAAATACAGATATCATTAAAGATATAACTTGGTGAGTTTTACGTTATCTTATCCACGTAAATATGTTCACGTCGTTTCCATTAAAACGGCAGCAAGATCATGTAATCATTTGACAGTAATGCATTTGCGCTGAAACGAGTCGCCTGTTTCAATATTCGCAGTGTCTCTGTCGTTTACGATCTATAGCTTGCGATACAAAAAGTCGTCGAAGAACAACAGTGTGGCTTATCATTTTCGTCGATCGATTATCGAGTTAAATCAGTTACAATTTAAATATTCGTGCAATATGTCTCTCGCCGACGCGTGTAGTCTTTTCAATTTCGCAACGCTGATAGCGTCAATCCTCATCGTCTTCTACTTATGGGCCAAATATAAACAAACCTACTGGTCCCGTCGAGGCGTTTACTCGCCACCAGCCCATTGGTTTTTCGGTAATCTGCGTGATGCTTTTCTCATGCGTGCCTCTCCGCAAGATATTTTAGCCGATGTGTATCGCGTCTGCGACGATCAATTAGTCGTTGGATTTTACATTTTACAAAAGCCATTCCTCCTGCTACGCGACAACGAAGTTATAAAACACATCTTGATCAAGGATGCACACGTGTTCCCGGACAGATACTTCGCGGCCAATCGTAAAAGCGACATCGTTGAGATATCCGGTATATTTTCCATCGACAGTCCGCGATGGAAGTACCTGAGAACGAAACTTTCGCCTGCGTTCACATCCGGAAAGCAGAAGAGATTGTTCGAGTTGATGCTGGGAAGCGCTGAAAATATGAAAAAACATCTGGAAGGAAAAGTGACGAATGACGAGGAGACTGCGATTGAATCGAGAAGGGTTTCGACTAAATACACCACTGACGTTATATCTTCGCTGAGTTTCGGTATCAACACTAACTCGTTCGATGAGCCTGAGCCGGATTTCTATTTGCGAAGTAAGTTGAGCGTTGCACATTTACGTAATACGTTGTCGAACCTGTCGTTGAATGTATGTTTGTTTATGTAAGAGACTTCGTGCTGTTAAGTTCTATATAAATTGATTTTGACAAATTCGGAAAATTGAACGTACAAACCATTATCTGGCAGTCAAATATAGTATATATGTATCAGAACAATATGCTTTCAGGTCGAGCAATACTTGCTAATGATTTCAGTCATTTGGTGAAACTGTTCATCAACTTTTTCTTCCCGAAACTCAACGATTTCGTATCCCCTGGTGTACTCTACCCTTACGCCAACTACTTCCGTCAAATTTTCTGGGAATCGATGAGCGAGCGAGAAAAATCTGGTGTGAAGAGAGGAGACATCATTGATGTGCTCGTAGAACTTAAGAACGAGCAGCAAAACGACGAATTCAGTAAGAATTTATAACTATAAAAATCCGTACCCGACATTGACAAATTTTTTTACGTTTACAGCCTTCGATGGTGACAATTTATTGGCCCAATCACATAATTTATTCGTGGCTGGTTTGGATACAAGTGCGACTACAATGTGTTTCACCTTGATGGAGCTTGCACGACATCCGGACATTCAGAAAAAAGTACGCGAGGAATTACGCCAAAAGCTTGTAAATCAACAATTCACCTACGAACGTGCTTCCGAAATCAGTTACTTGCAGCAAGCGATAAATGAAACTTTGCGGCTTCATCCGATAGCTCCGCTTCTCGATAGGGTTGCTATCGAGGATTATAAAGTATGTGAATATTTTTTTAATCGATTGCTTTTTTTTCAAAAACAAATATTCAGCATATGATGAACTTTATTCTTTTTATTTAGATTCCGGGTACCGACATTACTATTGAAAAAGGTACCGTGGTGTACGCGAATTTAACGGGATTACACTTCGACCCTCGACACCATCCGAGTCCTATGACTTACGATCCAGACAGATTTAGCGACGAAAGAAAACAATTCATCAAACCGTGCACTTTTATGCCTTTTGGAGAAGGCCCGCGAATTTGCATCGGTAAAGAACAATTTTATCTGATTGTTATCATTCAAAAATGTGGATAATTAATTCAACATTTCTTAAATAGCTAAACGTACTGGCATATTGATGACAATGGTTGGATTGATAACGATCCTTCGAGAATACGAAGTCACATGGGATCAAAAATATAAGAGTGAATTGGACATTCGAAATTTATTCGGTGCTCCTTCGGATGGGATTCACTTGAATTTCAAAAGGTCTCCAATCGTCAACGGCTGAATAATTGTCTTTTAATAACGTTATTTTTTTTTAATAACTTGAAAAAAAAAGTTCTGTATAAATTATTACTGTCACACTCACATTTTTGTTCACAACAACACACTAATTCTTCTTTCTTACGTTGCAATGAGTAAGCTCGAACGCGCAATTTATATTTTACAATACTCGTCATTGAGATTAATCAAGAATATGTGTATAAATCGACTTATTTCGGCATAAGAGCCAAATACTTTTTAAATTCTGGCAATACGCTGTCACGAGGATTCAATGGACTCTCTGCGCAAAGATGATCGTTTAGATATTGAGGTGGATAACACATGATTCCTTTACTTGCCATCATTGCCCAATCTACTTGTTGATCCTTGCCCTTCAGTTGAATAAAACAGTGCGTGATTTTCCGACCTCTCGGACTGCGGTCGTAAGGTGGCCTGTAATTAATGTTGACATTTCGTATCAAGTTGTATTTTATATTCTAAAGTTTAATGATTGACGTAAAAGGGTAAAAAAGCCTACTTTGCTTCCACAACTGATCCACCTCCAGCGCTGATTAGCCTCTCAAATTGCTGTTTCTTTTCCGTTTGAGTCATGAGTAGAGCAATCATGCCTTGAAAAGCGCCGCCTGGATTTTTCAGAAGTTTGAGCCTCCATCTGTGTGCAGCAGTCATGATGACTTTTTCGTTTTCATTGCTTGGGTCTGGGATTATCCCTTGACTTTTAGGGTTTCCTAACTCATACTCTTCTTCCTGTGGAAGTAGATCAATTAGTCAAGAGCCACGAAGTCGCAAATATGACGACAAGCACTAACGTTTATGAACTTGTTTTCGTCGATACAAGCTTCTATGTAACGATAATGAAGAACCCATTTTCCTGCCGCTATACTGCTGAGAATCTTCTCATTTCTAGCAGGCTTTAAGCAAAGTAAGTGCGTTGCCGTTGGGTCGAAAGATGATTCTATAGAAACCTCTCCACCCTGTTCTTTTATAAATTGTTCAGCAATACCCTTATCCTAAAAAGTACAAATATAATTTGGATTTTAAACATACTAGTTACGTCGTATATATTTAATTTGAAATACGCACTTTTATGCCAGAGAACATGAATTTCGGCTTTTGGACTTCTTCTATGCCAGATTCTTCTTCATCGTCGTCGTTGGTTAAATCATGTACTTCAGGCTCTTCGTCGATGACAGACTAGAAAAAATTTTCACATTATTGCAAAAATGTTAGAAATTACAAGCGATCTGAGTTTACATAACATTTGCAAAATTTATCTTCACTAACTTGTTTTTGCGGAGGAGGAACTCTTCTTACAGGGTCTTCCCAGCCTACAGAATCAGGTTGAGAGTCCTTAATTAGACCTACAAAAAATAGAAAAATTATGAAAAAAAAAAAATAATCTTGAAGATTAATTTCATAAATATTAGAGTAAGATAACTTACATCGTCCCGGAGGATGATTAGATTCTAAGTGGTAAGGATTAGCATGTTCACCACTCAATGACTGCCTCGCTTCAGGAGTACTCGACGCTTTATGAATTAATTCTTCCAATTGGGCCATTTGTCTGAAAATATGATTTGAAAAATTATATAATCATAAAGATACTTTCTAAAAGAAAATAATTACGGATAATTACTTATTTATTTCTGGATTTGGTTTTTTCGGACTACCGTCATCGGAAAATGAAAGCCTTCTATTTGTCGTTACATGCGTAGCTACTTGTCCTCCGTTTGCATTATTTGTATCTTGATCGTGCGTTGCATCTCTGCCATCATCTTCATCCTGCCATAAAGAACAATTAATGTGATTAATATCAATTAAAATTTTTTTGAATACTATTTTCTTTCTATCAAACTTACATCTTCGATTGATCGTCCAGTAACCCAATCCCAAGCTTGTTTCTTGACCTCCGACAAAGGCTACAACAAATATACAATTCCTCATTCATTTCAAGCTATATAAAAAATTGTACGTATTAATAAATAATTACAGTGCTTTTTCTTCGTTTTGGTGGCGGCTCGTCAACTGGTATTTCGGGAAAGTGATCTATCCATTTGACCCATCCTTTTCTTGTCGCTGGCGAAGGATTATCTTTGAACACTTGTCCATACGGAGTTTCTGGCGTGGATATATGGAATGGTGAGTTCGGCGTTTTTCCATTGATAAGACTTCTGATTCTCTTGTTGATGATGGGCGTTTCACTGGTTCCTTCGCCAAACTCTTCAGCGTTCTATAAAATGAAAATAATCGTTCTTTTAAAATCGACCTTATATTTATTTCAATATTGATTTTTAAGCCTAGAACTTACAAAGCAAGCTGGTCGTTTTGGAGTAGGATCTGGTGGTGGTCTCATAATGCTCGTCTCGTTACATTTTATTGTAGTATCAGGTGCTATGAAAAGAATCATTTTAAAAATAATTAAATGTCTATCGCGTATTTTATTTAAACGATCATTATAGTTGTAATTACCCATAGTTTCACCAACGAGATACGGCGTTTCGTCAACGAGTTTCATTTCAAAAGCGCATCGAAGTAACCATTCCGCTTCAACCGCTGGTAATTTCCATTTGACTGCGGCACTATACTTGTCGCCTTGTGGCTTTGGGCAAATCAAGTGTGTGCTACTGAACGTCTTTTTCTGAGGATTTGTTTTGCGAGCAAAAGTATCTTGATACCTGCATCACAGAATTCAATGTTGATTGACCGTAGTCATCAATTAAAAACTTGTTTAATACCTTGCTCCAAGCGCTGTGGACAATTGTGATAAGTAGGACCTCTCAGCTCCGGAATATGTACTCATACCGATCACGCAATTTTCCAAAGGTTTTGTGTTGTTTGGAATTTGGATAGGCTTGTGATAATACGCAATGTCAACTACTCTTTCGCTGTCGATACAATCTTCCTACAAAAATAAATTTAGTTTGGAAGAATCGACAGAGAGAAACGAAGCATTGTTGAAACTTGATTAACAATCATTTTTCTTACGATGAATAAATCGGTGATAATTTCCGAGACTGTGTGTTTGAGTTCGGCACCGAAAATAGGTACAACACCGTAATCAGGTATACCGGAATAACTATCACCGACTACTTTGCCACCCAATCCGCGAATCTGAGTTGATACTTGGATATATTCATCGCCTTCGATACCACTGATGACGAAAGTTAAACCTTTTGAACAATTAAAATAATGGTTTAAGCATAAATTGTTTGAAAAAACAAATGAAAAATTTTATCAATACCTTGGAATAATTTTTGACTTGCAATAGATTCTTGACTAATTGGTATCGCACTGTCATCTCGATCCATGTTCGAAGCGTTTTGAGTTTGCCTCCTTACAGATTCGTTCCAACGTTCTGCAAACGTTTGTTCTTTTGTCGCGTTGATAGCGCTTTTGCTTTTTAAATTGTCGTTGCTTGGAAGCTTCAATATTTCACGCAATGTATTGTCTGGTTCTGCAAAGGCATTTATTAACAAGATATTTTCGATTGCAATTATTAATACGTGGAAGTATGCAGATGTAAAAAATACACGAACTTGAACTACTCGTTTGGAGATACTGCTCGACAATTTTCGAGTGCTCATCAGAGACAGGTTTTTTAGGTTTAGGCTCGTCAAATAGTGGAACAGCTGGAATTTTCGGTCGTTGCAAAAGTTGCAAATTCTAAAAGAAAGATAGATAACGTTAGAATAATGTTCAGCAAAAATATTCTGATATTCACCAGGTGAGTTGCATATGACAACTATTTATTTACTTACTTTTTTACTCAATGGTGAGGGCGGTTCTGGAGCAGATTTTTGAGAACTAACTTTAACATCAAAAATAAAATTTTCCTCTGTTGCCGGTGCTTGAATTTTAATGCATTCTTCTAGCCATTCAATTTTCAGTAAATAAGGACTGTAAAAGTCGAACATTAGATTAAGTAATTTATCGAAACATTGCTTATAAAAACAAAAAATAAAATTACATGTACTTACTATAAACCTTTGGACTTAATACTACGTAGATCTTGTTCTGCTTTCATAGGATCTCCAACTATCACATGAGTCAAGGCATCTGATATTTCATCAAGCCGCGTTGCACTGCCAACATTCAATATCCTATTTAGTTTATCTCTATAATTTGACGTAAATCCTGTCAAGTAGATCTGTAAATTTATGTATTATTGATTGAAGACTCACAGTAAGTAAGATACATTTATTAATTAATAAAAAGATATGACTTACATTGCAACCATCTAAAAAAGGACCAGCCTTTTTAGCTTCAGCTATATTCAATCTCTCAACAACTGTAATATAAGAAGCTCTTGAAACTATAGAAAAGTTTTCCATCAAAGTTGAACTCATCGCAGTAGAACTCATAGTTGTTGCAGATGCCAATGTCTCATCAACAATTGCATTTTGATTATCACCAGGTATGACACTGATAGAAGTGAGATCAAACGGCTCTGGAGCTTTAAACAAGTTAAAAGATTTCAAATTTTAATCAGATCAAAATTATCTAAAATAAGAGTATATAATTTTAAATAATCATTACTTGAAAGTTTTTCTGGTGTAGAACAGGCTTGAGTTGATTTAATCACATACTTGTTGAAAGGTAAAGAATAGCCAGCTTCAATACTGTCATGAACCCATTCAAGTTTCAGACAGGGAATATCATTTTGCATGGCAAACTTTAATTTTTCGCTTAAACTATTTGTTTCTACAGTAATAACAATTTTAACTTTCGTTCCGTCTAGTATGCCCATAAATTCCTATTGGAATAGAAAATGTAGAAATAACTGTAATGGATAGTTATATAAATTATTATGACTGGTACACTTACACCACCGTGCTTAGATATTAATCGTTTAACATCCTCCTTCTGCCTTCTGCTGAGGTTTGTAGATGTTACAACTAAATTATAGAATGGTGGACACTTATATTTATCAAAAATTGAATCAGTCGCTGGTACAATTTCCTTTAAATTAGTATCCCATACAGATTTTATCCAATCAATTGTGACTATCTTAATATTCAATTCAACTGCTCTCTAAAAATATTTGAAAATTTGTCATTACTGGAATACATTAAAAGATTGAATAGTAAAGGAAGACAAAATTACCTCATATTTAGCAGAAATTACAGTATCTGTGACCAAATGAGTTACACTACTCCTCAATTGTTTAGTGAACAGTCCACCCATATACTCAACTTTTTTTTGTATCTCATTCTAAAAGTACAATTGACATTTGAATTTTAATTCATCTAGAGTGTAGTAAAATAATATTTTTAATAGTAAGTAAGATAACAAACCTTTGCAGCTCCAGAAAATCCTGAAGCACTTACAATAATATCTCTCATAGCAGTATTGAATACTGGGCCTGAGCCATCGGGAATGGGTTCTCCAGTCATAAAGCATGATAGTAAACAAC
Source organism: Galeopsomyia nigrocyanea (assembly GCA_035047105.1). Taxonomy (NCBI): domain Eukaryota; kingdom Metazoa; phylum Arthropoda; class Insecta; order Hymenoptera; family Eulophidae; genus Galeopsomyia; species Galeopsomyia nigrocyanea. Next base: position 9,729 of record JAWWMK010011296.1, read on the forward strand.
GTGGTCCAATAATCCTTTAAATTGAATGTCAATTAAAAAAGAGACATATACTTGAAATTTGTACTAAGCTCATCAGTAAAAAAAAAACTTACATGCTCTTAAATCCTTGCAAATAGTCAAACGCTCTTCCAGCAAAATCTTCCATGACAAAAACATCCTTTTTGTTGGGTTTCATTTGCAAACAGTGATCTTCCGCTATCCATTCAGGCGAAATATCCAAATCAGGACATTTCTGTAATTAAAAATGAAGGTTTAATATACTCACTCTAGATTCATTGTTTCAAAATAATTGAACGATCCTCACATTATAAGCTCCCCACATATCATCATTACAGTTTTTCTCAGTATCATACTTATCAAGCACAACGAAATGCACATTGACGTCGAAAGTCGTTTGATTAGTATCTCCCTCCATTGTTAAAGTAATTAATAATCGTTTTCACTGTCGATTAGCAATAAAATTCGCTTCACATTCATAAAAAGTCTTTTGAAAACTATTCACTAAAAAACAGATGAACTTAACCTAAATTTCATTATTTATGAACCCGACACATTTCGCTGCAACTTCATGATCACTGTGTATAAAATTGAATACGCATTAAATAAAGGCCATAAAATTAATGTCAGAAACTTAAGGCATGTTATATTTATTGCAAATTAGTGTAAAACAGTGGAGGTAAAATTTAACATGATATCTAACACTAATCAGACATCTTTCCTGTTTCCCGCGTTTTGATTGTCAATTGGAGCTGCGCGCGCACGACGTGATACACGTGCGACACGTGCGTCCGTTAAATAGCGGCCGGCACTCGCGAGCTGATTAAAACAATTTTGAAATTCAATCTCTTATTTTGTTACTTTGAACGGCTTAATCGACTCAAAAACATTGTTTTGCAACTAATTACTTGCTAAGGATCAAAGAAAAGTTCTGCAGAGATGTGACATACAACGGTTCCTCGCATTAAGGTATTTAATTGTACTAATAATTGTTCAATGATATTGATACTATTGATTTTGCAATTTTGATTGTTAATCTGAATTGTTTCAGTTAAACCAAACGCAGAAGTTGTACACGGAACATTTCTGTGTAGAAAAATAATCAGCATTTGTATGTGTGTGTAATGTGTACACTTATCCACACGTGAAACCGGACGAAACAAAGAAAACTCGTCGTTTGTTATCTATAGTTCGAAAAATAAATAGTGCATAGTTACGGATCAAATTTTAAAGCGATTAGTCAGAATTAGACAGTAATTCAACCAATTTAACGAATTACTGAGAGTGATACAGCGTTCTTTCAGTACAAATCTAAAATAATTTGATTCTTTGAGACAAAGTGTTGGTATGTAAAATTGTTTATACTTTTGCACAATAACTTTTTATCTTATAGGTTATAATATAATGAGTTTGCTATTTTATATTTTCAGCAAGCAAGAAAAATGAATTCTAAACTTGAAGATTTCTTCAAAAGCCAAGGCTTTGACGTAACGGGTGCATCTGATAGTAGTTTTGGATCCTTTGATTCAAGTGGTTTGATTGGAGATAGTATGTGTAAAGGTCACGACAGTGGAGATGAAGTTTTGCACAACGAGAAATCTGCAATGAGAATAGCTTTAGCAAGTTGGGGACTGGTATCGGAACCTTCAGGAGTATGTAGAAAGAAGAATTCTGAAGATTCAATCCAATATAGGAAGTATGGGAACGACTTTTACAAAACCATAACCAAAACCAAGCCAGACGAAATAACACATGAAAAAGTTTGGAGATTCTATACGCAAAGCATTGCATTGGCTCCCAATGGTTCGTCTGAGCTTGCTCTTGGCTATGGCAATAGATCGGCTTTGTTGTTTCATCTGGAAAAGTATGAAGATTGCATCAAGGATTGTGAGAGAGCTATAGAAATCACTTCTTGTGAGTTTCTGAAATGCAAATTGTTGTGTAGAAAAGCTGAGTGCTTAGCTCTCTTGAATAGAAATTCGGCAAAGAGTGTTTGTGATGATGCTCTGAAAAAATTATCTACATTGTCCATCAAAGAGGATTTGAAAAGGAAATTTATTGACAAGCTTCACAATATCTTGAATACTTTAAAAATTGCCAATTCTTATAAGCAAGCTGATAAACAAGAAGATTTGTCTGAACTTACTGACTTGGAATATCAGAAAGAAGCTCCATGCGCTTCTAAAATTATCAAAATGACTTATAGCAAACAATGGGGAAGACATATCACAGCAACCAAAGATATCAAACCTGGAGACATTGTTGCCATTGAAGAAAATTTTTGTACCTTGTTATTGAAACCAGGAATGTATTTGTTTTGCTCAAATTGTGCTCAGCCAGCTTGGTCTTCAATTCCATGTAGATACTGCATTTATGATGTTTACTGCTCAGAGAAGTGCATGTCAGAAGCTTGGATCAAATATCATGAACACGAATGTCCTCTTTATCCTTACATTTGGGATATTGATCAGAATATTGGAGATGGTCACAATGCAATTAGATTGTTACTTATTATGATTCATAAGGCAGGTGGAATTGAAAAATTGAGAAAACATGCAACTGATGTAGAAAATTGCAAAGGTATTGGGAAAACAGTTTACATTTTTGCATTTAATTATGTTAAAATAGTTTTTCTTCCAGATCTTCGTACAGCAGGCTTTTCTTCTGATGGTATCTTCAGCAGTGAAAATTTTGGCAGTATGTACAGTCACATAAGTGGAGCTGACAACTTCATAATATATTCAAGAATTTATGAAGCTTCTACCATTGTACATCTGTTAGCTACAAAAACGGATTTGTTTGGGAAAAAAATGGACTTAGAGCCATCGCAAATGTTGGAGAATGATGATATAATTTTAGTTGGAGCTTTGTTAGCAAGAATTCACAGTTTACTTCAAAAACATTTGCTTTTGGTAAATAATAAAAAAAAGTAATATTATCATTATAATTCTCTTTGTAATTTTAAATGTTGATCGTTTAAATGTTCTACATAGCTTACACATAAGTTTGAAAACGATAGAGTTCATTATGGGATATCTTTTGGTGCATTCAGAAGTCTTTTTAATCATAGCTGTAACCCAAATACTGAATTAGTTTCTGTGAAAAATAATAAGACTGTGATGTATGCGAAACACCCTATCAAAAAAGGAGAGCAGGTATATGAAAAAATAATTTTTTTTTATGTTTGGACCATGAATGAAAACTGAATGGATTTTTTATTTTCAGTTATTTGTTAGTTATCGTGGCGAGCATTACTTGAGCAATACAAGGGAACAAAGGCACAAAGATTTGCTCAAGATATTCGATTTCAAATGTGACTGCTTACCTTGTTCAGAAAAATGGTCAAATATTTGTATTCCAAGCTCTGATGTAAGTTAGCAATCAGAAAACCATTTTCCTATAGTTTGTACTCTTATTTATTCAATTATATGAAAATTCTTCCAGCTTATATTTGATGTAACTCCGAGTTTGAGAACAGAACTCCATGAAATCTTCAATTCTATAACTATTAGTGATTGCAGTGCAGAGTCAGCAAAGAAAATTAAATTTATCTTGGAAACATTGAGCACAAAATTAACAGAACATTGTTTGGATTATTACAGCTTTGAAAAAGATCTAAAAAAGATGTTTGTAACATATTTTGGTGATTGGACATTTGATATGTCACATAAATGCATAAATGCATAAGTCATAATTAAATTGGAAATTTTTAGGTTCTTAAAATTGAGAGAGACAACTGAATTTTTTGTTTTGTTTTCATATATTTATGTTCTTACAACATTAAGAATTCTTTTTTTGTTGTTGAAATTTTCACTGTATTAAACAGGTGGCCTTAAATCAATACATTTTTTCTAAATAAATCCAATGAAAATTAAAGAAATATTTTGTCACTTTTTTTTACATCAACTTTGATTCATGCAGTACTTTCATACTTACTCATTAATTATGTACTAATTTTAGGGTTCTTCAGATTGATGGAAATAGCTGATTATAATATACTAAAAAGAGTTTCCTTAAATTCAATAAATCATTTTACAAGTGAATATTGCAATTTATTGAATTGATCTCACTCCTAATGCAATTTAAATATAATCAAATAATCATTACAAGTTTCTATTATTTCATGTAACGTTTATGTTTATCAAATTCTTTACTCAATCATTAGTTTTGTATGAAAGTAATTTTTAAAAAGCTTAAATTTTATAATTCGCACTTTCGATTTGAATGGACCCGTTTACCGCCAGCGGTTTTTGTAATTTCCTAAGTAGCCGCTAGAGGTCCATGTTTCAATTTGATTTGTATTGTTAGGAATGATGGGGTCTTATTGATATGATGGATCCGGTCTGCGCAGTAGCGACTGCACATTGCGCAGTTGCAGCATGGAGCCTCTGCGCAACCGGATCCATTTATATCAATAAGACCCAGGGGGTCACTTCTGCGGTTCTGCTAATAGGTAGCACTGCTTAGATCAGCATTTGTTTGTATGTAAATCGCACTATCGCAGTACCTTACGTATCCTCGGCGAACATTGATTCTGTCCACTTCATTAACAATACAAAAAATACTCTGACCAACAAAAACTTTGCAACATCGAAAGTCGATTGTATAATCAATTGTTTCAGATTATTATATTGGTCGTAATAATAACCTCTGAAACAAAAAACAGTCCATGCGAGCCGATTAAACAAAAGACTACGCTTTGTGTCGTTCACATCACGTTTTTTTTCTGAGTGACAATGACTAAATAAGTTTCCGTTGCTTTACATAATTGTTTATTTAAAAAAGACAAAATAATTGAAAGCAAGGAGTTATTACAGTACTAGAGTATATAAAATCCTGATCAGGTATTTATGTATGAAATAAGTATGTACATAATGATTGCAATAAGATATATATCGATGAATGATTTTTAGGTTTATATTGGAAAACATGATTGGCAATCAAAATCTAAAAGAATATGTGCAAGAACACAAAGCGTTTGTAAAGGCAAATTTTGACAACTACGATTTTTCATCTAAAGACGACATGTTTTTAGAGAAAGGATTAATGTCCAGTGTAATGAAAAATATGGATAAAAATGGAGTGCGCCATGAAGAGTATAATCCTACCCTTATTTGTAATTTTGAACTGACGAAAGGCAGTGCATTATCCATCAAAATGCGGGATTCTGGAAATATACTATTTACTCAAAAATCCCACAATGAATCAATTCATCGTAATGCATTTGCTTATTACACTCAGAGTATTGCTGCTGCTCCGGGTGATTCTGAGGAACTAGCATTTGGGTATAGTAATAGAGCTGCATTGTTAGTCCATCTAAAAAAGTACAAAGAGTGCTTGCACGATTGCGAAAGAGCAATATCTTGTGCCAAGTCTGATCAATTGAGAGTTAAACTGTTGTTTCGAAAGACTGAAGCTTTAATTGGTTTAAAAGACTATATCAAAGCAAAGGATGTTTTGTCAGAAGCTAATGATTTGTTGGGAAAAACATCTTTGGATCCTAGGCTGGATACAGTTTTCAAAAAGAAATCTGAAAATTTTTCAAATCTACTTGACAATGGATCAATTGAAGAAAATGTTGATAAACCAGACAAAGAGATGAGATCAGTGGACGAGCTTCCATCATTTGAACCAAATATTGAAGCTCCAAGTGCTTCTGAAGCTGTTGCTATCAAATATAATGAAGAATGGGGAAGACACATTGTTGCCACTCGGCGTATCGAAGCTGGAGAAATTCTTGTCAGAGAGAAAAGTTATTTCTCTTTTGTCGATCCATCAGAGAATTGGTTCTTTTGTTCTTTCTGTACCAAACCATCATGGAACCTTATACCATGTGAAGGCTGTATTTTCAATGTTTATTGTTCACATAAATGTCGTTTGGAAGCCAATGAAAAATATCATAAATTTGAATGCCCAATACTTCCATACGTATGTGAAAAAGATAATGATAGTAAAGTCTTATTTTGCCATCTGAGATTTTTGCTTACTGCAGTCTACAATGCAGGTGGTCTAGAGCAACTGAAACAAGAGCAAATAGCAGCACAGGAATCCACAGGTAAACTTTGAGAAATGTTTTTCATTTTATTTAATAATATATAGATAATGCATTCTTAAAAATTACATTATTTCATTTTAGATCCTCGTAAAAAGGGTTTCATGGAAGATAATATTTTTCATAGTGATGAATTAAGAAGTTGCTTATCTCTTATTGCAAAGACTGACAAAACAGATTATTTTGAACAACTTTTTGGATCAGGCGTTTGCTATGCAGTATATCATTTGGCAACGAAAACTGATTTCTTTGGGAAAAAATATGATATAACTCCTGTTCAGATGATGTCTGAACCCTATATGCTTTTCTTTGCTGCTTTAATGTTTCGACAAGTTTTATCCTACAATAGCCTTAAAGTAAGAAAAGAATACAATCAGTCAATTACATAGAATAAATATACTTTTGTATACATTTATTGTTCTCATAATGAACATTCTATTTCAGTTGAAATATTATCACCCAAAAGGGACTGCATGTCCCATGGGAATTACTCTTCACCCACTTTGCAGTCTCTTCAACAACAGTTGTGATGCAAATACAGACTTGATATATACTAAAGATAATGAACTTATTGTGTATGCTAATCAACCCATAGAAAAAGAATCACAGGTAATTTAGAAATATTCCATGTAATCAATTATGGTAGTTACTTAACTATTTCTAATATTGAGTTTCCTTTCTTTAAGGTATTCATCAGCTATTATCAACGTGATATTCTCTTGGTACCAAAAGATAAAAGGAAGAGTGATTATGAAAATTTTATGAAATTCACTTGTAATTGTACACCTTGCATAGAAAATTGGTCGCACATCTGTCTGCCCCTTTTAAAGGTATGTTTATTATAATGTATAAAAGAATCAATAATACGCGGTTAATTTACATTTTTTTCATTTGTCATAATCTGTTGTTGTTTCAAAAAAATAAGGATCTTCTGGAAACTGCACCTGATACACTCTCTAGCATAAAAGTAATGATAAAGAACGTAGAGAATCAAATGGCTCAAGACTTTGTTTACAAGCAGGACCTCATAAATGAAGTAACAAATGTCATGAAAGTCATAGCAGAAAAAGCAACGGTCACCTGCCATGAGTACAGGCACCTCGAAAGAATTTTGAAAAGAATACTTACGAAATCATTTGGAAAAGAGCCTTTAGCATTCCCTGACACTTGCTAATATTTTTTTTATTTATTGAATAATATTTTAAGTTTCATCCATTGCGATATCGCGGTATTATCATTAAATTAATTTGCATTATCTGTTCATGCGTTCTCGTCACATCTATTTAATCGAGAATAAAATGATTTTATACATTTTTATAAAAAAATATTGTGCGACTAAATTAATTTTGAAAAAAAAAAACCTTCCAATTTAATAATACAGCTTGTTAGAGTAAAAAAGCACAGGGGGATCCCAAACAAGATCACAGAACAGAGATACAAATCGAAGGCAAACTCGTGACTTGAAATAGACTCGACAAAAAATTTTCACAATAACGCCCTTACAACATTTATACACACAACGCGAACGGAAGCAAAGTTAAGACAGTGGCGATCGCAACCGGACATCAATCAAAAAGTACCTTGAAAGAGAAAAGCAAGACAGCAGCAGTAACCGCGTGACGAGCTCCGAGAACGTGAAAGGGGGAATTTCGGGAAGGACGATGATATAGCTGAGAGAGAGAATGGTCAGTCTTGAGTTATCCTTCGACGCATCGAGAAGCCTCCGGGCGAATTACGTACACGTTATTTCTCGTTGTAGTGTCCTAGTATTATTATTATACTGTGACCGAGGTTTGTGTGATAATTGACGATACGTCGATCGAGTGCGAATTCGTTGCATGGGATGTGGATTTAAAAAAAAAATTGACGGGATTACGCTTAATCGTTGCGAATCGTTGCGAACGACTGCACGTGATCAAGTCGAGGATCAAGTATATAATCGCGGTTACATTCGAAATCGGAACTTGGAAAAAAAATGAGTCATAATTTAGATTAAGATTCAATTTTTAGATCAAACTCATTTTCTATTTTTGTAATAATTAAGTTTCTCTTACGAAACAATTATGAAAACGTAGAAATTAACTCATTTCCATTCAAATATCTCGCAATCAAATTATCAAATCTAGCACAAAATTCAAAACTCATTCCCAAAACCTTCCTTACTAAACAATCGCAGCAATAAAAAAAAAACAGATCGATCGCGTCGCGATTTCAGCACAGACTCATAAAATAAAAAGTCATTCGGCGCGGGCGTTCAAAATCGCGTATAGATAACACACACACACACATATTATACATGGACATAACACACGCGCTAAACGATCGAAGTTCGCATTCTCATTCTCTCGATGCGTCTACACGGGTAGATCCAGTCATCGTTGTCCGTTCGAACTATAAACAGTAAAATTTCGCACTTCGATCGTCATAGGACGTCTGGCATTGTTGCAGGTGACATATAAGCAACAGCATCATGGGAGCTCAGAATACTAAGGATATGCATTGCAATGGAATGAAGAGTAATTCGTGAGTATTATATGTATTTTTGGAGAACTGTTTATCGAAGATACGAACACGCGGCTTCTGTGTTTTTCCAAGTGCGAAAGAGAGAGAGAGAGATATTTGAAGGTGGGCGGGTCGCTCGATGTTTGTTTTGATTCAGTCGCGAATGTTTGGGTGCGCGTGCGATTTTGGAGTACCTAATATGACGATGCTTTGGAAAAATTTTTTTTGAAATTGTTTCGTATTTCAAGTAGATACATTATGTAGGTGATTATTGATTAAGCGTATGTCTACTATCGATTACGGTGCTGAACGTTACTTCCGATCGTTTCGGTATACATATATATATTTTTCAACGCTCTTAACTTTCTTATCGCAAGGCTATTTAGATCAATCCAGTTTTTGCGAATGGTATCGGCAGTAATTGTTTGTTGCGGTATATGACACTTTTTTTTTCTTCAATAGCGTATTGTTTCTATTATTCAAAAAGTAACTTTGAGTTTTAAACAATTGTTTTTTTTTTCACGGCACGAATGCATTTCCAATGACTTTTTCACACGCAGCAATGATGTGTTATTTTTTTTTTTACTTTGCTTTGAATAGAATTGAAATTGTATCTATTTATTATACGAGTTGCGACAGTTTTTTTCCTTTGCTCCACGTCAATTATCATTCGTATATCTAATGCATGCATCTATATGTATATATGGACAATCGTGCCACGCCATATGATTGTACCGTTGCACTGCATACATCTTATTAACTGATAAACTGATTATGGATTAGATTCAGATTGCTTTAGATTTTTTTTTCGCGTTTTTTGATATTTGATTTCGCACGTTCGTTTGATTGTAAAAAATTATAATAACTGCGAAGCGGATATAACAGTTATAAATATTAGAAGATGATATATAATACAGCTATATTAAAATATGAAATTATTTTTTATAAACTATCACGCAGCTAAAAAAAAAATCTTGCAAAAAAAAAGATAGACTTTATAAATAGCTTAATCATTTTAAAAATAGAAATTTCTTAATAGCTACACTCAAAACTTTCCCATCGCATGCTATATAAATCCATAACAATTTCACACATTTCAAAACAACAATGATAATTAGCGCGCACGCGCGTGAGCACCGATAAATCATAAAACTCTCGTCATTGCGATAAAATCATTTTATACAAGTCACGCCGGATGATTGAAAAATCTCTCCGAAATCTTTCCGTTTAAGTATCAGCCGACAGACAATCGCGTCAAATTAGCAGAAAATTAGTCATACATTTGCGCCATTTACGAAACGTTAACGAGGAATCAGATCGTAAAGAAAAAGTATACTTGCCATTAAAACATACTTATTTAGTTTCGTCATCGCACGTGTGAGTGTGTGTCAAAACGGAACACCGCTTTTTTGACATGATGTATACTATCTCCGCTGTTGAATCATCCAAAGCAAAAAAAAAGAAAAAAATTCATTCTCTCTCCGTCTTTTATTACTCACAACTTTCAATCCTGTTTTGCAAGCCTTTCACCGAAAAAAAAAAAAAGAAACTCGCAAAGAAACTATAATCGAATCTTCAAAAAATCTTCCACAAAGAAGCAAGATTGAACACACCACACGATCACCGCATTTTTTAAATTTTCCGCGCCACTCGCGGAATCTCGTATATATATAACCATCACGCGAGAGCGAATATATAACACGCGTCGGTATCATGCAAAATCACGCATAAAAGTATAGTCAGTATCATTCGCTCTCTCAACGGCTATACTTTATCAGTCCGCAAACGAAAGCTGCACGCTGATTTATCTCGTGCTGCAGTCGCGCGCGAACCTTCCATTGTTTCGAATCTCTTTTTCTTCTATATCGTAACATAAAAAAGCGCGCGATGGGTCGACGTTTCGCGCTGACGAGGTTACTCGCCGAGTTGCTGAGAAATAGGGGGGGTGGTACATCGCGACTTTCTACCCTTGTCCAAGCGGTCCGAGAGGCCAAGGGGGACGTTAACATGGATGAGCCGGTTTATGCTTGGAAGCGTGATCCGATCACGCACAGGTACGCATTGATTATGTTTCGTGCAAGGGGGATTTATATATATATTTTTTTTTTGCGGTAAAGACGAGGATTCAACCGAGGGATGTTGTGGTAGAGGAGTTTGGGTTTTGTATTTGCGTCTAAATAAAATCACTTGCGGTGCGATTTCGTTAGTTTTCCCTGTTTTTTTTTTAATTTATCGAACGATTTCCTTTTCTTTTTATTTGTTAGAGGTTAGAGCTGACTCACTAAACATAATATTTATCCTTTGTTGTTTGAACTCAAAACACATTGTTCGAATTGTAATGTCTACACGCAATTTGTATAAAGACATCAACATCGTCGTTCATTTAATTAGTATAACGAAAAGTTCACAGCCTCATATTCTTTCGACATGTTTTTCTATAAACCTGGCGTGATCGTGCTTTTCCAATTGTGATAAAAGCTATATTGTGAAACTTAGAGCAACATTGTTTCAGTCGAATTCACCAAAAAACAACGTATACCCATCCATTTTTAACTTTAAACACCATCCGCGTAATAATTCATACAGGATTGAGCAAGATGACGAAATGAAAAAAAAAAACGCAGTGCAGAAATTTAAAAGTCCACGATGACATAATCATTGTTGTGATGTATATATATGTACGCTCGCTTCGATGTATAACATACTAATTTGACGAGCGATAAAACACATTCTGTTTACATCTCGTATCGCAGTTTCCCACACGTAAATTATTATGCTCTATCAATCATAGACAACCACAACCGTTCCGTCATGTATATGTTTCTGTATATCTATACAATGCCGTTTGCTATAAATTGCAGACGATAAAATTTTCCAATTTAACGAGGCCGCATGAAAAGCTTTGATCAGCCTTGGAAAAATTAATTAGGATGTTCTTTACTGTACGATTGATGATATCTTAATTATGTATCTATTAATTTCATTAAGTTCGCTATTCATTCGATTTACTGACTATTGATCGATTTCCGTAATTCCACATCTGTTTTCAATTGTACGTTTCTCCAAAAATCAACTCAAGGTCCCCCCCAAAATTTTTGGTTTTAACAAAAAACATCCGGTTTGAAGCACTATAAAAAAAAAGAAATAACCAACCACATCAACCGCATCCTCAAAGCAAACAAAAAAAAAAGAAACCCACAAATATATTTGAACCCCACTCCGACCCACAACTCTCTCGGCGCTTGCGCCGCCGCATACACCTTTAAAGCGCAAACGACGTCGTCGGTACATATATACTTGTGTATATGTGTGTTTATACTGGCGGCACTAGTCGGCGACTCGCGAGCGATCAGCTGTTCGTCCGTCTGTTTCTCTATTATATATATATATTTAATCCTCAGGCTGCATCAGTACAGGCCTGCCAGTGAACAGAGCAGCAAGTGTAACGGCGCAAGTAAGATGCAGACTATCACGCTCGAGAGGGATCAGTTGGGACAACGTGGACCTGGTGATTCCACTACACCTGGCACTATTCGCGGATTGGATCATGTTAGAAATCCACAGCTCAATAAGGTGCGTTCCTTTTTTTTTTGTGAGTAAGAATTATAAAGCGCGATTGAAAAAAAAATTGTTTTTTTTATGTTTCTGTTGCCGACGAAGTTTTTTGCGAACGATGACGGTCATCGATTGCGTATTTCATAACCTTGCACTTGAAAAATATATACACGACGGTTAGAATTGTATAATACGCCTCTATACGCTCGACGAACTTTTCGCATTTTATTGATTCTCGAAAGTCGATTGTTTATTTAGAACAACGTCAACTTTTACGAGGATTTATAGTTTGGAAAAGTTACTACAGTTTATCGATAATTTCGGGAGAAACAATGCTTTACTTGTATTCTTTCATTGAATAAAATATGAACGATGACTAAGCAACACAAAGGGGCGAGCGACTATGAGGGGTTGTGTGTGTGCAACGTTCTGTATTACTTGCGTGAAATGACGAAACCATATAAGAACGTCAAATAGTAGTAAAATTGTCATTTCAATATCCCGAGAGAGTCGTCCAATTTATTAAACGGGTTTGAAAAAAGATTTTTCGCTGACTAGCCACGCGAGGTAGAGAGCTGTTTGTTCGAATTCATATACATAAAATTTTACTTTTCAATATATGTGACGTGCGTGAAAACCGCTGATGTTTCTGGAAACATTCTGCGCTTCGCGATGACTCGGTAAAATAAAACGTTTTTTCTTTCTTTTTGAAAAGATGTAGATTTAACTTCGACGTTGATTTTTTTTTTAAGAAAAATTCTTCTTTTTCGTTGGTAATCGATGATTACACAATTTATCTAGAAATTCCGTGTAAAAAAATATAAAGTACGCGATAATCGTTCCGCAATAACGGGGTATTTTATTTTTCCGATGATTATTATTTCTTAATGAAAAGATAAAATTGGCGAGTAAAACATCTCTTCACTTTCTAATTTTAATTATAAAATCCTTATTAGCCTTAAAACAAACTGAAATACTCTAACAAGCCATTATAAAAAAAATTATCTCTGCGTAAAATTTCCATGGGCAACTCGCGAAATTCGCTTACGTAAGAGACAATTTCGAGGGAGCCAAAAGCACACTAGTCGACGGAAACTTCCAGCCGGCGGCGAGCGGCGATAGGAAGAAGTTATTGGACGATTATAACACGTGCAATAAAACGCGCACGAGCCATACTCTTTTATTCACATGACCCATTCTATATGTCGACACAACCGAGTCTGTTGACACTGAAATTTCAAGTCACGTGTTTCTTTTTTTTTTTCGTGTTGAGACACCCACGTTTTTTGTGTTTAATGTATGGATTGATTTTGTTTGAATTCGCGATGTTCTGATAAAATCAATATCGTATTTTGCAAAGTCATGACTTTCACCGTATATACTTAATAGATTAATTAATATCTTCGATCGATCGATAAGTTTTTCGTTAATAAAAAGAGAAATTTTAAGTAACCACCGACCTACAACTTTCCATCTCACATCAATTACCCATTTGAAATATTATATACTTGGCACGCAGAAATACATACACCGCATTTGCAATCTAAGCGTAACTCTCATAATATTTCATCCTACAAGACTCTCGTTACATCTATCTATATAAGAAGATAATATCGGAACAGTAGATTCATTTCCTCGCGGCTCTCTCTATAAATTCGATTTGGAGCTCAAGGTTTTCGTTCGTCATGCTCTCCTACGCTCATTACGTTTCATCTCGGAACTGCTCGTAATAGTTTTATTTTTTGAGTTTTCAACTCCAAGATGTTTACGACGTTTTTTTTCGTTGGTGGAAGTGGTCGTTGATGCTAGTTTCGTTGACATTTCTTATCTGCGTTTGAAATTTAATTACACTGCAAGTGTATCGCGTGGATGCGGTTAGATATTGTGGCAAATAAATTTTGCGGTTTCGTGGTATACACAAACAAATTTTTGTCGAGGTTGATAATATAATAAATATAATAAATCATGGTGTTGATAAATTATAATAAACCTTTTTTTTTTAATCGTACAATGAATTTAACTATAAATGCTAAAGACGAAAGTCATAATTCGCATTTATCAGTTAAATATAAGCTTCTATCACAACGAAAGTCATGAACGCGCAGTCAGCGGCTAATTTTAATCGCTCGATGATGGACTATTAATTACCGAGAGCATCGCCGTAGTCATTCTCAAAAAGCTCGACTTGCGTCAGAGATAATTTCAGTTTTGCAATTTGTTACTGTTTCTTCGAAATTTTAAAGCTTATATATA
>JAWWMK010011317.1:0-24055 GCA_035047105.1 Galeopsomyia nigrocyanea
ACGATGCTTATCTGGGCTGTGTGTGTCGGTGCAGGCAAAAAATCAATCAGCCCGCTAAGTGGATGTTGCGCTGGCCGACCGAATTCTCCAGATAAGCATCACCGCCTTTTCTCTTTTTTTTTCTTCTTCTTCGTCCCTTGTGTGTGTGCCCTTCTTCTTATTCTTCTTCTTGTGCGGGAGACTTGAGGCCAGGTAGGTATCTCTTTCGGACCTCGCTCGCGCTCTTTCTCTCTGTTAGTCATCTTGATCTTTGGAGAGGTATAGGCGCAGGTAAGGATCATAGGAGAACGAAATGTGCTCGATGCTTCTTTCGATGGCTGTGTGTTCGCGTCGTCGAAATCTTCGGTTATTGAATTAGGCCTTTGTTCGCCTTCTTCGCGTTTTTTTTTTATTTCGCTGTTTTTTTTCTTTTAATTCGGTTGACAATGAAAAAGTGACATGTTATCGAGATCGTATCTGGTGAAACACATTTTTTTTGGTGCATAAATTTATTACTTGTAAATTTCTCATTTATTAATCGTAAATTTAACGAACTACACTGAAAAAAATAGTACTCTAAACAAGAAGATAGTAATCTTGAATAAAATCCTCTTGTAACAAAAGGATTCCTCTTGTTACAAGAAGGTGTCCTCTTCACTGAGAAAAAAATCCTCTTTTAACAGATTAATCTTTTTACAAGAGGATTCCTTTTGAAGCTATTTTGAGAAGAAAATCTTCTTTTTAAAAGAGGATTTTTTTCTCAGTGTATACATAAGTAAAATGCACAAAAAAATTCACAAAAAGAAAAAAATTAATTCATATTTTTTTATGTAACCACGGCCAGAAAAAGTCATTCTAATGAATAACATAGAAGGGCACCCAATTATCATACAAAAAAAATTGAGGCACACAATAAAACTGTCACTCCACACCGAGCGCAAACGATAAAAATCAAGATACCCCGAGCAATATGAAAGCTCGTACAAATCATAAAACTTGTCAAAATAGCATTTCAGCATACCAATATACATATACCTGGCGCGCGTGATGACATTTAAACTCGCGTATAGGAGCCCTTTTCAAATCACCCTATCCAAACATCAAAAAGGCATGATTAACCGAGCTCATTAAAAAAAAAAAAAAGAAGAAAAAAAATGCCATTCATCGTCAATTTAGAAAAGGAGCAGAAGTAGCAGTCGTCGTCCCTTTCTCTCTCACATCTCCCGCCGACGAATTATTCTCATTCTGCGAGTCATTCACTTCCTGCGCTTCTTTTTCTCATATAACACACGCGCGCGCGCGCATTCGGCGATCGAGTCGTCGTCGTCGTCTTTGTGCACACACGGCAACTATGTGTGTTCTTCTTCTCGATATACGACGATGTATAACGTGTTTTTTTTTTCGTTCCATGCCGTTTTTTATAACACACAACACAGCACAATCACGCTGTAAATTGATTTTTCGGTTTTTGTGCATAGGCTGACTCAATTCCGAGTGATTTTAATCGGCGTGTTGCGGTGTAATTATTATTGTTACGACCACTTTATTGACTAATAATCAAACTATTCCGTGAGTGGCAATCACAATAAAATAGCGTAGAAATTACCAAATTTTGTATTTCATTTAAATCCAAAGTATATATTCGAAAGTATGTATACATGGCACTGAGATTAGACATCAACGATATTATATATCTCGAGCCGACATCAATTCTACGTCACGAGAAAAAACATCCATCTGTGATGCATCGATTAAACGATCATAAATTCACGCTGACATTAGCCCGACACGATAACGAAAAAAAAAAAAGAAATCATTCGATCGACAATATAAATGATTGCCGATTTTGTTTTCAAGGACCCTCATGCGCGCGAGGCGGAAAAATTTCGTATATACAAGATAAATTAAAACAACTCGTTGTTTATACATCTGAAAAAAAAAAAATGTGTTCGAGATAACACGTCAAATAACTCTTTTATCATCGAGAATTCGCCGGCTAAAATATTATTAATCTGATCGTCGAAAGGAAACTTCAAACGTCAAACCCTCATTCGAATAAAACTCGCGGGGCTATACACACAAGCTAAATCGATACAAATCGAGGCGCTAATACGTTGCCAACGAAATACAACACAGGCAGATATACATGTGTCTCAATGCTGCGGTGGTGGTATAGCCTCAAAGCCCTCCCTCTTTATATATACATATACTTTCGTCCAGGTGTGCGCGCGCGATGTGGCTCAGACGATAAAAGAGAGAGAAAGAAAGAGAGAGAGAGAGAGAGAGAGAGAAAGAGACGGAGAGAAAGCCAGACGGAATGGCGAGACGAATAAAAATGATCGAAGGGACGCGTCGTCGCGACGACGACGCGGGCGCGCACACATCCTTCCTTTACATCTGTGTGTGTGCTGTTGGCAATGTAAAAATGGGACACGCGAGCGCGTAAACAAAAAGGCGATGTATATATATGGGGGGAACAATCCGTTGCACGCAAATGTATGTGTATGCTTTGTTCGTTAACAAAGTGTTTTTTTTTTTGGAGTTATGATTTTATGGAGCAATAATCTTTTGGAGCAACGACTTTTTGGAGTAATGATATTTTACAGCAATGATTTTTGGAGTAATGATTGTTTGAAGTAATGATTTTTTAGAGCAACGATTTTTTGAAGTAATGCATTTTTGGAGTAATGATTTTTTAGGAGCAATATTTTTATTTTGGAGCAATGATTTTTTAGGAGCAATATTTTTATTTTGGAGCAATGATTTTTTGGAGCAACGACTTCTTGGAGTAATGATTTTTTACAGTAATGATTTTTGGAGTAATATTTGTTTGGAGCAATGAATTTTTTGAGTAATGATTTTTTGGAGCATCGATTTGTTGCAGTAATATATATATTTCGGAGAAATGATTATTGGAGTAATGATTTTTTGGAGCAACGATTTTTCGGAGCAATAATTTTTTACAGCAATGATTTTTGGAGTAATATTTGTTTGGAGAAATGATTTTTTTGAGTAATGTATTTTGGAGTCATGTTTTTTTTTGGAGTAATGATTGTTTGAAGTAATGATTTTTTAGAGCAACGATTTTTTGAAGTAATGCATTTTTGGAGTAATGATTTTTTAGGAGCAATATTTTTATTTTGGAGCAATGATTTTTTGGAGCAACGACTTCTTGGAGTAATGATTTTTTACAGTAATGATTTTTGGAGTAATATTTGTTTGGAGCAATGAATTTTTTGAGTAATGATTTTTTGGAGCATCGATTTGTTGCAGTAATATATATATTTCGGAGAAATGATTATTGGAGTAATGATTTTTTGGAGCAACGATTTTTCGGAGCAATAATTTTTTACAGCAATGATTTTTGGAGTAATTATATTTCGGAGTAATGATTATTTGGAGTAATAATTTTTTGGAGCTAACGGGATAGTATTGTTAAACATTTTCTGATACAAATTGAACTATGATGAAATTATAAATAACCAAGAGCTCCTGCGGTTTTATTACTTTCTTGTCTTTCAACAGATTACGATTACCGATCTCTTCCATCCGATTACCGATCTCCACCCAAAAAAAAGCCCGTCATATCGCTCAATCAAATGTATTCATCCACCCAACGACCTACATCTTCATAAAGAATGCCAAATCGGCAATGAGACAATGATTATAGAAGCGCCTCGACGACGACGAGGACGTACACACAGAAGCCAAACCTCGCCAGAATTAAGAGAGCGCCGTCGCGTATAGTATCCCCGCATATGTATACTGCATATATATACAACACACGTGAGCGCCAGTCGGCTGGCGCCACTATAGTATAGCCTTCTCTCTTTTCCACGTGCTATGCGTGCAGCCAGCAGCAGCAGCAGCAGCAGGCTAAAGCCGCTTTATGCCCTGCCTCTCCCCTACTCCTTCGACATGGCGCTCGGAAGCGCGGCTGCTGCTCTGCTGCTGCTAGCTGGCGAGCGGCGCTTCGTTATAGCCATCAGTCGCTTGTGAGCGCTCAGCCGTGCCGGTTTCGCTTGTATACCACGCGTATATATACAACACAACGAGATTCTCCCAAAAAAAAAAAAAAGAAAAAATCGGCGCTCGCGCGAGTGTGGATACATCGGTTTCTATTCCCGATTATAAACAAAAAAAAATTTTTTTTTTTACTTATAAGTGCATTGATAACGATAAAACAAAGGAGAGAAAGAGAGACAATGGTGCCACGAGAGATAATCGTGTTGGCGACGCTGTGCGTCGCGACGTCTACTGCGGCTGCCGTCCCGGTGGCGTCGATTGACTTGGCTGCCGCCGCCGCTGCTTCTGGCGGTGACTATGAGCTACTTGACGAACGCTACGACGCCGATTTACATGGTAAAATTGTACTACCTATACTATACTATAGATCATGACATACATTTTTTTTAATTAGCCTCCGTGTTGCTTTTTCTTTCTTTGTTTCGTTTGTTTTTTTTTTTTTTTTTTAATCGATCGCATCGAGCAGAACACAAGAAAAAAACACGATTGTGTATATGTATATTTCAATGCTTACTTAAGATAGCAATGTGGCTTATCGTTTTTTTAGACACACACAACAGCGCGAAATCAAAGTCCATTATGCATATCTTGTCTGTTGTGTGTGCATGCATGTATTATTGTACTTTGTATTCGCGGCGCGGCGAGTTTTCACACGTTTTATAATACCGATATCGCGTCGACGGCCGCGCTCGCGAAACAGAGATACAATCAATATAAGGTAAAAAAAAAAATTTCAAATCGGCGGTTTTTTTTCTTCTTTATTAACAAAGAAGAAAGCGCCACCTAATTTTGCGGTTTGCAAGGTTAACGTTCGATAAATATAGATTCGGAAAGAAAGAGGAGACCAAAAAAAAAATCGAGTTTATAATACACAACGTTAACGAGGCGTCTAGACGCGAATGGAATTGCGCGCGTGTTGCCCTCGTTATTATAATGCCAAAGATGAGTTGTATAGGCACCGAGAGAGAGACGAGATCAGAGAACTATAGTTAACGACAATCTATGCTAAGAAGAAATCGATTGCGACGATCATTCTATGTACGATCACATGACAAAATTGCTTTCTCGGTATCAATGCGCGATTTTTATTTTACTTGCCGATTTCTTTTTTCTTCATCTTCATATTTTTTTTGAAAAATGTATGTAATGCGGAGCTCATTAGAAGAAGAAGGGAAAGAGCCAGAGAAAGAGAGACTAAACAAAACTCGTTTCGTGTTTGAGTAGAAGAGTCCTCTTGATGCTCTCTCTCCTGCTGCGGTTCAAGGGAAAAAGCGATGGGGAGTATGAGAGAGAGAGAAAGACGAGGCCGAAACATAAACCTGCTGCTGCCGCTGCAGTATACAACCCCGCGCGCTCGCAGCTGGAACACATGCAATATTAAATGTGTGTATGTGTCTGCTTCGGATATGACTAATGCCACACATATTTAAATTCAAGCCGTTCAATTAACCATATTTTCGAATATTATTATATATGTATACAATTTTTTTTTTGCAGAGCAATTAAAAATTCGCCTAAACCCTGCGTATACGCACTTCCTCTTCGTTTTAATGTACCTATAACGCGGGCAGCACACACGCGTGGTGTTAATAATAGCGCGTGCGCGGGGAGAGACCGAAGAAGTAAGTTTGTAACAGTTCGCGTTATATGGGCAACGAGAGTATATAACGTGCAAAAATAACGAGTCGTCGCGTAGCGAGCAGTCATCAACGCGTGCAACTCTTGCCTCGATTTTAAGAAATTTTCGCGCGCAAAGAGAGAGAGAAAAAATTGAATTCCGAAATTAGAACTCGTCTGATAAAATGGGGATGCGCGAACGACCGCGATTGAGATCGTCGTCGTATATTATATAGCGAGAGCGATGAATCGTTGATTGTCATCGGAATGCGAAGAAGAACGAATTATAAAGATGTCAGGCGATTGTCAAACTATCTTGAGAAAACTATGCGCGATATTATACTGTAGATTATGTAAATGCAAAGAAGTGTGATTGTCTTTTAATGATAAGATAACGAAGAGTAAGAAAACGTATATAAATACTCGAAATAATACAACAAATATTATTTTTTTAAAAGCGCGAACGAGAAGCAGTAGCACAACTCGAAAGAGAGAGAGAGAGCGGAGAGATAAACGCAAACGAGAAAAGATAAAAAAGAAGAAGAAGATCGAAGGCACGCAAAGTATAGAATCTTATACTATCTCCCTCGCGAGATCGATCAATTTGCTCGATTGCTACTCTATACGGCGGCGGCGGCATACACCTGGCGCTAAAAAAACACTTTTTTTTTACTTTTGTGTTTTTGCGCGAGGATGTAGTTTTTGTGCGTGTATATACGATCGATCTCGCGAGAGCGTTGAATAACCTTTCGCTATATATAGCCCGATGATGATTACGATAAAACGCTCGCAGCATCAGCAGCAGCAGCGGAACCCTAATGTTTTAAAACGAACTTCCAAAATTAACGATCATCCCTAGAAAATTCTCTCGAATTCTCGATAAAATCAACGATCGTTTCTACATACTCCCCCATTCGCGAGTTTATTTAAATATTTACAGAAAACGTTTGGCGCCGCCTATTTCTGCTGGGAGGGGGAAAGAGAGACGCCAGATGCGTGTTTGTTACCGAACTATTTTTGCGTTATACTTCATTTTTTTCCGATATACATTGCATGCATTACGCAACGACAACATTACAATCGTATATCGTTCTTTTTTTTTCTCTTCGACTCCGGTAAAATATTAAGTATAGCACACACACGACGGCGGCGGTTTGATAATTGCAGGTCATATAGATGTATTAAAGGAGAGAGGCGCCGGCTAGTCGAATTACATACGTGCCTGCAGGCTACTTGCTCGTTACCAGTTGTAATGAGTGTCTATGTCTGTGTGCGATGTCGTGTTTTAAAGTTTCGCGCGCGGCGCGAAAATATGCTTGCGAGGAAGTATATCTATGCCGTCGCGCGCGCGCGCTTCAGGCCTAATTAATGAGTGCGAGATGCGCGCATAAGAGAGAGAGAGAGAGAGAATGGCTATTTATTTTTGCGTGCACGGATGTGTGACGTTAATTTTTGCCTTTGCCTCGCGGCTGCGCGATGAATGAGCACGGGATAGTGATGTGCGCCTGTATGATTAAATGTCGTTGCGGTGATTTATTTCCTTTTTTTTATGTATATTAAGTGACAAATATCTTTCGATTGGTTATTTAAAAAAAAATGTATTTATAACACTGTCGAAAGCCAAGATGATTGATCACCACACGATTAAAAATAAAGAATTTAAAAAAAAAAAAAAAACGTCTTCGCGAGCGAAGCTTTCAAAGAGTAAAAAATGACGAAGATCGTCCGTGTCGTTAACGCATCGCACAAGCTGAAAATAAGCTTCGTTTTACGGAAACCATTTGGCTTATTAAAGCCGTCGTCGCGCCGAGACGACCAATGATGTGTGCCCCCGTCGTTTCAACTTATATATCACCTCGAAATTGTCTGCGTGACCTGTTTGGCGCGTAAAAACGAATCAATTTTCTCTCTCGGTCGAATTTTAAATTCGATAACGCAAACGAACGAACGAACGAGCCATGAGTTGTTATTCGCCATCGTTATCGCGCTCTGAAAATTGAAAGAGGGAGAGAGAGAGAAAGAGGGCCTCGACTTTGTTTGATAAGAAAGCACTTTTGCTAGGATATATCGGTTGCGTTATCGCGTAATAAACAACGAAAGAGAGAGAGAGAGAGAGAGAGAGAGAGAGAGAGAGAGAGAGAGAGAGAGAGAGAGACAATGACAGAGAACAGTGGAGAGAGATTTTCCCTCTGGCGTAATTGCTCAATTTCTAAACTTTCTTATTTGCCAAGCAGAAGACAGATATACACGTCCCTGCCTATTTTCCTTCTCGCACGCTGATCGTTAAGTACCGGCTTCGGCTGATTGCTCTTCTCTCTCTCTCTCGCTCTTTTGTATTTATTGGTTTTCCTTGACGCCTGGTATTAAAGTTTTGCTCTTATTGCTCGACGCGTATAAGGTAATCGGATGTTCGAAAGTGTTCAGGTACAGAAAAAAAATCTATCGTCCGACAAACGCATATTATTATTTTTTTCTCTGCAGCTTAACTTTGAATCGTCTGTATATAACACTGTTTAGCCACCGCGGACGTAGCGAAAAAGTATATTGCATAACATTGGAGAAACAAATCGAAACCGCAATGGCATGCAAGAGAAGTTTTACAATGGAGAAAGAAAAAAAAAATTGAAATTCCAGTATGGTACGGCGGTGGCGGTGGCGGTACGTATAAAGTCCCCGCCGGAAGTCAGGGATCTCGCTAAGTGAGCATACACTACTGTACTACCTGGCAGGTCTCTCTCTCTCTCTCCGCGAAGAGCGGAAACCGTCCTTTTTCCCATGTAATTTGGCAGAGCCGCCGGTAGCAACAGATGTTTCACTGCTGCCTGCCGACGCTTTGGAAAGTGAGTCACGAAAAGTGAATCACGAATTATTATCAATCGATCGGCAGCCGACGAAAAAAAAAAACGGCGACGGACAAAAGAACTGGCGCCGTTGTATATATAGATAACCGATGTACACGGTATAAAGTTGAAGGTCTCGTTGGCGCCGACGATTGCACCTCTCTCGAAAAAAAAAAAAAAACAGCCGTCGTTAGTCTCGCGAGCACGCGTGCGTGACGACCGCGACGACGTAACCCACTACCGACAGATTCTTATTTTTTTTTTGTATTTTGGCTTTTGTGTTTTCGGTCCGTTGCGTTTTCAACAGAAAATTAAAAAAAAAAAAGAAATATGTATATATTATAAATTCGCGATACACGACTGCTTTGACAGGCAGTCGCATTAAAAAAAAAGCGAAACGAGCTAAATTAAATCAGTCATGTGTCCGCGTTAATAATTCAATATATGAAAGTATATACGTAACGCGATTGCAAACTGTCACAACTATACATGTATAATATGCAGCCACTCCCAATATCAAACGAAAAAATCTCTCGTCGCGCGAAAGTCGCACGTACAACGCGGAAATAGCATATCCGTTCAATTCTTTTTGTGTGTGCTGTGTGCAAGTTGCACAGACGTTTTGTCTTACGCGGTGTATTTTATATATATACAAAAGCAGCCACTCGTTGCGCCTGGCTGCGGGCGCCTCGTTGCTTTCCTGTTTATTCTTCTCTCACTCTACGAGCGAGCGCGTAAACTATATTTCGTTCCCGAAAAAAAAAAAATTATCGGTTAAAAAAAAAAGCCCTTGACACTCGAGCTAACGAATTATACGGGAGAGCGCTCTCGATTATATGCTAATGTTGCGTGAGTTGCGAAACGTTACGTTGGCGCTTTCAATTATATGTGAACAGGCCAGCGCCGCAAGACTTTTTCCCCGCGAGATTGTGGACTTCCTGACTACTAGCTTTTTCTCTTGTGAGACACTTTTTTTTTTTTTTGGAGTGACCTTACGAAATAGGTGCATGTAAATAAGCTTGAACTTTGATTGATAACTTCCATTTTCACAATAACGATTTTCATCGAACAATATATATCCTAAACCACATTCTCCATCTTGTGCAACCATGAAAAAAAAGCAGCTCATTAATAACCCTTTCGCAGCCGTGTGAAATATAAATATATTTCGAGGCATTATCATAAACAGTCAATTAAAATGTTGTTTTTCACGACACACGCGTCGGCGGAAATGTAAACTCGCGAACGCGATTGACTGTTATATACGAGTTTTATACCCATAGTAGACCGTCCGTTTTTTTTTTTTATTCAACCTGCAATTGTGATCGCAAGTCGGTTAATTGCAAACGAACGATTGAGCAACTAATATAATACGCTGGATTTTGAATGACGTGTGCGTGCGTGCGAATGCTATATGTGCGTTATAACCTTCGCTGTCTATGTGTGTGTATATGCGCATAAGACGAGTAATTAAATTAATTATTTCACATTGACAATTATCGCAAAAATCTATACGACTTGCCAAGAGTGAGATAATCTTTGCTGTTTTACTTTTTCTTCGTTTTTTTTTTGCATGTGATTGTAAAAAGCGAAAATTTGCATAGACGTCCGTGTAGTCGTTTCGAAACGTTAACAAAAAAAATACACTCGAGGAAAAGCGACATTGTTGCATAGACGGGCGTATGAAAAATCGTCGACTGTCCCTAAAAGAGATAAATAGACTTGCGCGACAGTGTTTCGTTTGCGGCTGGCACGCTTCCGTTTGGACTCGGTCCACTCGTACATGTAAGCATCACCTCTTTCTCTCTCAGGAGGATTGATGCACTCGGCCTTCTTCTTCGTCTTCTTCTTCTTTTTTTTTTTTTTTTTTATCATCGTCTTCGAACGACGATGGCCAAAGAGTGCGTGTATTCAAGCGACGACGCCTTTTGCGGACTAACGACGGCGCGAGTTACGTAAAACCTTTACCGCGTTACTCGAATTCCAAACGTTTAAAGTTCGAAGATTCGTTTCTTTACGCGCGGTGCGTTTCGAAATCACCCGCGCGCATAAACAAAGCAACTTTACGTAACGACCAGAGATATAAATAACACGGCGAAGAACGAAAAAAAAAAACGAAGTCACGCGTAGTAGTAGTACTTCTTGGTGCTTATGACTACTGTTTTTTTTTTTTTTTTTTTGCAATGAAGGCATCGCGACGGGGGACAGCAGGCAAATCCACATAGCTTTAGAGAGGCGCCACGCGACTGTTTGCATTCGATGTATATCATCGACGGTTTTTAAGAGATTACATTTTTTTCCGTGGCATCGGGCAAACAAAATCAACGAGCGAGCTTGCAAACACGTATCTCGTATTTTTTTTCTCCATGATCCAGCGAAAAATCCATTCGTGCTGCGTATAAACGCTTTTGCAGTCATATTATAAAAACTTGTTGCTCATTCCGCGCGCGACTTGACTCTTTCTGGCATGCATACTTATTATATACCAATCTCGCGCGTGTCAAACCTATATGAGCATCAACCGAGTAGAGTTGCATGTCTGGATTTTGTAATTCGGAGACGAGTTTCTAATGAAACATTTGAATCGAATGCTATACTTGTATATACTTAGTAACGAGCGATCGCATTTAACTTTCTAATCGATTCGATTGACACGAATGTCTCTTCCATTCTCTCTCTCTTGCAGCACACACACATTCGTCATTCTTAAAGCGAACACCGCGACTTCTTCTTCTTCTTGTCCCTTTGTGCAGGAGATTTTTTTTCTTTTTTTTTTTCGTCGGCTTTGAAAGTCCATTGTTTCTTCCCTTCGTGCTGCTGGTCGGGTTTGTCTTGTGATTCCTAGGAAAAAAAAGGTAATTGATAGCCATTGATTTACGACTTTTTCTTTTTTTTTTTTTTTTTTTTTTTTTTGGAGGAGATGGTTTAAATGGAGAAAGTTGATTAATGATGCAGAAATAATATCAAATAGACAAGTTCGTGAAATTCAAGAACAAAAATACGCAGCATATACTTGCAATTCAAAGTCGTTGTCACTCGCTGCGTTCTTATTTCTTCATTCGTCGCTCCGAGAAACCATCTCAATCCATCCTTATAGCCCCTTTACGTCGCTCGCGCGCGCACATATTCTCCCGCGCGTACACGACTCGTATGTTAATTCAACTTGACTGTTTTTCTCTCTCTCTCTCTACTGTCACATCTTTCAGTTCGTCGCATTGAATCCAAATGCATACGCAACAAACTATTATTTTTGCCTATACCGAGAAATCTAATTAAACCAATCCGGTCTACATAATTTTTCGAATGACGATTGCGCGTATATACGATAGGCAATTAAAACCACATCGCGCGATTTCTCAATTAAGTACATTTTTGCGAAAAAAAAAAGAAGTCATTATCCAGACGCTCAATTAACCCAGTGCACCGTTGAGCGTTAATTACCCCCGTGCGCGAGTTTTATTGGAATTTTCGAGAGTATTTGCGTATAATGAACTTTTGCGAGTTTGATGAACTTTTACACACCGTGCATGTATATTATATATGTATTTAGACATTATTCGCGAATGAGTCATGGTTTCACAAACGTTTGAGAGTCAATAGATATATATTTTTAGTAATAGGATGCGTTTTATTATGTACGAGTCATCGCTTATGTATTTCGAAAGTGAAAAGTTTTTCGCATTTAAAACAGATGAATGCATCGTCACGTTGTTCGATGTGTTCCTTTTTAATTAAGACGCTATCTCTCTTTTTGCCGTATGGCCTTTATAAATACTCATTACCGGACTTGCAGTTTCCTCGTACGAAGGTTTTTGTTTTTTATTTATTCGACGGAGAAGAAAAGTCACGTATGAATGCGTGGTTGTTTTTTATTCGCTCATTGTTACAAACTTATATCGACTTCCTTAAGAGCGATTGCGCAAAAATCATATAAAGTCAGCATCGTATCGAATTAGAAATATATCTTAGCGTCTTTTACAGACTTTCCCCTTCTATAAAGCAATTAAACGCAAAAACCATAAAATCAATCTCCGACCTACAAAAAAAAAACAGTAGCAGTAAAATCTCGATCTCAATGATACATCAAACGTCTTGAAACCCAATGTTTTTTTTTATCAACAACCGCACGAAACATTACATCATCAACTCGTATTGTTTCTATTATAGGATTTACACTTTCACACCTCACCGCGGTGCACGCGCGCCGCGATATACATCGCGCGTATTACGCAAAGTGCAGTGCTGCTTGCCATTGTTGCAATTTTAACGCGTGTTTTATCGCACATTATTACGATCCGATTTTCCCGCGGCGATATAATATGCAATTGCGAATTTATTATTGTGGTGCTTAAAAAGGCGTCAAATGATCATTCTCTACGTCTTATAGACAAACTTTCCACTGCCGATTTTAATATATCTACTGACCCGTTTGAGCAAAAAAAAAAAATTATCAGTGGACGTGTATCAAGCTCGCTGATTTATTTTCGGACGTTATGACACCAAGCCACCCGAGTGTGTTGCGACTGTTTATATAGATTGGCAAAAAAAGAAGGAGAAAATTTAATGCGTCGTTGGTTGCTCGAGCGCACGCGATCGGTATTGAAGCAAAAAGAAATGTATAAGAGGAGAGAGGTCCCGCTTGGAGAAAATTTATTATATATTTGAGATTCAGTCGATTTATCACTTTCGTTAATTAGATCTCATTTTCAATTGGGTAACATTATACCTTTTGGCTTGTAATTGATTTTCTATTAGCGTTATTAATGATTAGGATTTTTGCAAATGATATTTATTTACGAATTTTAACGTATCTGTCAATATTCTCTAACCAATTTGTTTTTTTTTTTCTGTTTCAGGTGAGTACTCGAACCAAACGAAAAAACCCAAGTCATTAGGTCGTAAGTACAAAACGAAGAATTCGAAAATCGCTCATTTCCACGCGTGACGAAAGAGAAAAAAAAAGAGCGATGATAAAACGTCATTTCCAGCTCGTAACAGCTAAAGAGCGACCCAAAGCAACTTGGAGAAGAGAAAAAAAAGTCCACGCACGTACCGTATAAGGAAGCGATTAATCGCGCATTAGCCTCTCTCTCGCGATAATCCTCTCTCTTGCGAAAAAGGGGTGGTGGATATACTTAAACTTGCTCTCTCTCTCTTCGCGGAGCAAGAGGCAACGAACTTGTACTACTCGTTAATTGTACTGGATTGCTCTCTCTGGGACATGAGTTGCAATCTGCACACAAGCAAATGATGCTTTCATTTTTTTTTTTCGGGGGTAATGAATTATACATAATATATTTCACGTGGAATGTACATAAATTTTATTTAGGATATAGGGACAGTACAAAAGCTACAACCTACGATAGTTGTCAGCGTATACCGCTTTCTCTCGTACGTATACGATGCCAAATCTAATCGTCGCCGCATGTGCCGGACATTTAGTCTCGCTTATCAGGCCTGATTATAAATAGACGCTTTCTATATACACAGCATCTCTTGCGCGCGCTTGCCCTCCCCGAACAAAACACGTTCTCCACGCGCGATCACGCGCCCGCGAGTGTATGTTATTAATTTTTTTTTTATTTTTATTCAGGTTTATTTGTAAACTCGCGTGGATATACATGTAGGATTTACGTAATGGAGTGGAATACTTTAAATAACATCATTCGTTGCTAATAAGCCTTTTAAACGCGCGAGCGCGCGACTGGAAAAAAGCTGTTACTCTAACGAGTGTCCACTTTTTTCTCTTTTTCTCTCTCTTTGCGTTTGGAACTCGCGGTTTAGCTGTTAATTTCGCGCTTTTTCGTCGCGAGATCAACTATTTGCGAGCTAGTTGAACCGTTTCGCACGTAATGTACTTTTTTTTCTTTTTTTTTTTTTGGTTGGGTGGGGTAATTGAGCTTTTTTATTGGGGGTGCTGGAAAGGCTAACGATGATGATAAAAATTGTAGTCGAAGATTTTTCGTGGTAGCGCAAATATAACTGGTATGATGAAATTATTTGTCGTGGATTCACAATCAGTTGTGGGGTATATAAGTCAATGAAATTTCGGGATATGTTATTTCATGATGTACTTATTCGCCACTAGATGGCTTTGATTTTCTCATTATCTTTTAATGAATCCTTTTCAGTCTGTAAAGATACTTTTTAAGTCCATATGCATTTTTTGGTACTGCTCCAATAATTAACCTTGTAATCAAAAAATTATAGATGATTTATAAAATTTCATTAAATCATGAAAACCATGTCCAAATTCTAAAGTAAAACCAACACAACCGCAATAAAAATAAACCATATACAACACCAAAAAAAGAAGTGTTAGATTACCCGGCGATTAAAGAATAGAGAAACGAGAGTGCATAAATTGACAATTAGAAACGGTCATCAGCATAAATAAAACGGACTCATACGCGTGACAGTGCGAGAGAGAGAGGAACAGGTATAAGAGCAGTGGAGTGCACATAATAATAATCTTTGAGAAGCCATCAGTTGAAGCGGGCCCCTGCTATACATATATCGCGTGTCTCACATGCAATGCATATAATCGCATGCACGATCACGAGTCGAAGCGGCGGCGGTGGCGGCACACGCTCCCATAGATATAAATCGAAAAACGACGACGGCCCTCGTCCGGTTTATCCTCTTGTCACCGTGCCCATTAATAAATCATATATCGGGGCCGACGCGTCGCACTCGACGATGGATCTCTTCGTTAACGGGACTTTGTACAGTTCTTCTTTTTTTTTCTTTTTTTTTTGACTTGACAGACTCGTAATTGAGACATTTTGTGATATACGATTGATAATTTTTTTTTTCGCCATAGGTTTGAATTTACATGGTATAATTAATTTTACGTGTATATTTGGAGAGTTTGACGTTGATTACCGTATACCGCGCGAGAAACTCGACCAAGAGACGTGTGTAATCGGGCCTTTTAGTAAAAAAAAAAAAACGATTACTGCCAAAAACTCACCGCGTAACGAATTCATCCGCGCGCATGTCGATGTGCAAACAACGTGCAATTTGAGGCAAAAACAAACTCTCGCGCGAGCAATTTCAATTACTGCCCGAAACTTTATTTTTTTTTTAAAGGACTCGCTTGCAACCTGTTGCACAGCGTGGATTTTCCTCTCTCAGTCGAGGTAAAATAAAAAAAAATTATACGCACGGCGATTTTCGGGAGAGAGCTTTGTTTGCTCAAAGCCAAAAAGAGAAAATTGCGAGGTCAGGACCAATTACGTTTCGACGGAGAATAAGAGGAGAGAAGAAAGAGAGAGAAGCCGATGATTACAGGACTCAACGTTTGCGCGTGAATTTCGTTTGGGTGGGACCCGTATATATATACACGCGGAGAAGCATCAATTTTCGATTTTGCTCCTGCTATGCAGACGGATGAATTGGGGCTTTGCGTGTGTTCTTTTCTTTTTTTTACTTTTTGCATACTCGAATTTACATTTTTCGAAAGGAACTTGTCATTCTCTAACTAGAGAAAAGGATTTTTTTAAGAATCAGCATGTCTCATAGAGTCTATATATAATTCGGTAAATGAGCCTCGAGCGAATTTTTCGAGCACGCAATATTATACTTTTTTTTCGGGGCAATCGTGTATAATTGCATCGATCGCGCGGCCTTTTACTTTTCGCCGACGCAGGCTCTTCTATACTATAGTATATATATATATGTGTGTGTGTGTGTGTGTGCGTGTGTAATGACCGGGTTCTCCGCGAGCGCGCACGCGGCCGCATTCCAGCACAAACCCTGCAGGTGGCTTCTCCGTTCATTCTGTGTTTTTTTTTAAATCTCTTTTGCGCTTCGTGTGCTCCGAATTCGATTAATTAAGGCGACGATTGATTGGATCTGTATATATATGTACTTTCTTTGCGCATTGTTTATGCAATGAAGGATCTTTTTTTTTTCTTTTTTTTTTTGCTACTTTCATTAGCACCTTCGAGTAGCAGCAGCCGGGAGCGATTAGCATCAGAACACTTGAGCAAGCTACCGCATGGTTTTTCCATTGCGAAAACAATCGATGGAAAAATCTCTGCCGTATAAGCGCCATCGGAAAGAGAATTATTACACATCGCGATAAAACTCGCGTCCGCGTTCTCTCTCTCTCTCTGGCAGCTGTGCACGTGACGTGCAAAATTTTGCAACAACAACGCGCCAGCGCGGATAATAATCCAAAGTTCATTAAGTTAGCCGTATAGTGTAGCGTGAGAAACACAAATCTCGCCTTGAGAATCTTATGTATAGCGTGTGTGTATGTTCTATCGAGGAATATAACATTTCGAAAAAAATTCAGAGAAACATTCCAAAGCCTTCTCTCTCTCTCTCTCGTACATGTCATTATTTTCCCTCTCTAAGATCAATCAAACGATCGTGTTCTATCGCTCGAGTTATTTGTTAACAAGAAGGAAAAAAAGTCTAACTCCACAATTAGAAGATTCGCCCCCTCGAGGAATCTTCTTTTTTCTTTTCTCCTGTTCTGCCGCACCGAAGCCGCGTATTATAATCACATTTTCAAGCTCGCTTAGAGAGAGAGAAAGAAAGGTTGAGATCCTCTCTCTCGGTCGTAATGTCTACCTGTGCGAAAAAGGGAGGCCCTCCCACTTTCTTGGAAAGGGAGCAAAAAAAAAAAAGATACATAAGGAGAGCGCCGAGTCTCTCTCTCTCTCTCCCTATTGTTCTTGCTAATTGCCAGGCTTGCTTGCTGCAGACGCAGAGAGAGTAAAAACGAAAGAGAGAGATTGTTAATGGGCCGGTTTTTGAGGCTAGTTACAGGACACGAAGCAAACAGTCCTCCGGCGATATATCCATGCGTTTGCACTCCGAAATTATTGAGGCAGAGTTTGCTTGGTTATTATTGCTATATACTACTTGTGAGAAACGAATCGTCTTTTCTTCGCGGACAAGTGTATAATGAAGAAGTGTGCGTGTTGACATTTGCAAGTCGAATAGAATAGAAGGATTTTTC
Organism: Galeopsomyia nigrocyanea; assembly: GCA_035047105.1. NCBI lineage: Eukaryota > Metazoa > Arthropoda > Insecta > Hymenoptera > Eulophidae > Galeopsomyia > Galeopsomyia nigrocyanea. The sequence goes on from JAWWMK010011317.1 coordinate 17,437, forward strand.
GACAGTTTGGTTTTCGAGTGTGCTCGAAATTTTACATTGAAAAAAATATGTTGAAATTGGAATTGTTGAGATTTTGAATCAATGCTCGGACGATAGGTGGGCAAAAGTTGAATGTTTGTATCAATTTAGTGGAAATGATTTGAGAATGCAATAATTTCATATAAATTTTGGTTAACTTTAATCCAAGTAATTATTATCACAACGGTAATTTTGTTTTAATATATTTCCATATCATTTACTACAATTATGTATGGAGATTTATTTTTACGAATAAGCACGCAAAAAAAAAAAAACAATATCTTCATATAAATCACGATAAAGTACAACAAGCAACCATTTGCACTAAAGAAACCAATAAAATTTCATTTTTCGCAAAAAAAAAAATCCCCAAAGTTCACATAATTGAATCACTAGTGCTTTTTGCTGAAGTTTAATTCGGGCAACTCGTTCTTTATACAAGTATACTACCACGCTCGAGGGGGATGCTGGGAGAGGCAGTGTGTGGAATGTCTCTTGAGTTTTATTGGAGCGCGCGCGCTTGCGCTTTGTTGGTTTTTCTCTCCGAGCGCCGTTTAATGTATCCGATGAGAAGTTGAGTCATGCATTATTAATACCTGCGCGCCCATAGGCATTCTGTGTGCTCGCGCGAGTAAGAGAGAGATCGTTTAATTAAGTGCTGATTAATTTTTCGATACATCGATCTTTGACTGAAACAAAGGACTTTGTCCAATCATCGATACATTATTTATTAGGTTTTCTAATCTCGTTGGTCGGCTGTCAAATGTTGTTGCAAAAGTATAATGCGTCGCGTTTAGTTTTTTTTTTATATGTATACCGTAAGAAATTAATTTGGCAATGTATATTAGAGAATCAATCACTGTAGCAGAAAGGAAAAAAAAAAACTTGTTCGTGACATTTGTTTCAAAATGGTATAATTAAAAAAAAATCTCTGATGGATTCCTTTTTCGTGTATTTTAGAAAGTTGCATTTAATGCACTTCTGATGTTAGTTTTTTCTTAGAAATGACGTCAATTTTAGAAAGTTCGTTCTAATGACTCGCTCGAATCACCCAGCGCGATGTCAAATTTTATCTCGCGCGCACTCATAAATGTAAATTTTCATCACCATCATTTTTTCCATTTCCAAACAAACAAAAAAAAAAAACGACCCATCAGCAAAAAAAAATCACTGCAAATATAAAAGTATACGCATACCAACGTCGTTGAGTGCAGTTCGGAAAAAAAAGGAAGAAATTAACATTCGAGGGCCTGCAGCTTTATTTCGAGAGGGCCTCTTGAAAAAGACAAGAGGAGTCCGAATGTTACGCAGTAGGGAATCTCGGCACGATATCCCGTCGGCGGGTTCAGGTATATATAACAGGACCGCCGTCTGCGACTTGTTTCGCTTTTTTTTTCTTCTTCCACTTGGCTGTGCCTGCTCCCTCCCCCTCTCTCTCTCTCAAAAATTTTAAACGCGAAGAAAGAGAGAGTCAAGGACAAGATGCCGCCGCCGCGGCAGTAATTTTTGGGTAAAATTTTAAAAGATGGCATAATTGCGAAAGAGAAAGAGCGTAATCGAGCCGAAGAGAGCGCAGACTGTGATGATTAGCGAAATGGATGGCGGGAGAGAACAGATGCCAAAGTGGCCCACTTATTTTTAAAACCGCATGTGCGTAGAGCCCCATCATCACCGTAGTCTATGGATCCGTATAGCGAACGTTTTTAATTATACAGCATATATATCGTTAGCAAGTTGCGCGAGTGTCTCGTTAAATATATATACACTCGCATGGCATTAATTATTTAACCGAAAAAAATCAATTAACGACACGAGTTACTCGTGTAAGACCCTCGGATTTGATAAAAAAAGAAGAAGCATCCATGAGAGAGATAAGTATCGAATTACTTTCAACTGTGTGTGTGTGTTTGTGTGCGGTTCGAGACAAAAGACTCCCCCAACTATGTTTGAGGAAGAAGCAAAAAAAAAAAAAATTAAAAAATGTCGACGGCAACCCGATACGATTTAATGCGAAACGGTAGTGCACGCGCGAGCGCGAAATCGTCCGGAAAAAATTGCAAGCGGTACGTGTACATCGAGAGATTTTTTTTTTAAGGAGGCGAGCTCCTGTTACATTGTGTGCGCGCTTGCGCTCGCTTTATAATGGCTTATAACCGCGTAAAAAAGGAAAATTTTTTTTTTTGGTGATGGATATTCGCGTTTGTGACTTGACGAGCGTTGGGTTATCGTATTTCCGAAAAAAATTTTGATTGCTTCATTCTTTGGCTTGAGTTACGTGTTGGATGGAAGTGCCTGTCTTGGATGGGTTTGATGGATGAATTTTCAAGTGCCTTTTGAATTTCTTGTAAAATTAACGAACGAGGTAATTAAAATTAATTTTTCAAAATTATTAGTATGATTTACGTGATACTAGATGGCTTTACTTTTATTTTTTATTGTACTTCAAGTGAATGCTTCGTTGCTTTTGATATAAACTTATGTACAGATTGAATTTTTCGTGATTTTACAAGTCTATTTGGTTGATGTTAATTTGAGAGTGTACTTTACTCGATATATCACTTACAATCAAATGAATAAATTTTTCCTCAAAAATGTGTTTTAATACAAAAACCACACACGATAAACCATCTATAAAAAATGAATCATTCGCGTAGAAAAAAAATCATAACATGACTTTTACTTCACTCTCCGATTGAAAAAATAAAAAAAAAAGAGAAAAAAAACCACCCACCGACAATCAACAGCCTATACGAGATAGCCCGAAGCACCTGGCGCTTTCAATTTTTCTTACGTAAATACACTTACGCACGCGTGTATTTTCTCTCCTCCTCCTCTTTTCCTTTTACGCGCGGTTCGCCAATGCGCCGCACGCGATCATCAATCGAGCAATATAAAAGCCGACCTGCGCGAGAAAGGATGGAATCCGCTATATATAATACTTGGCGCACCGCAATTTTGCCCTCGATCGAATCTGCGATGTGGTATGGAGATATGCGAGAGAGAGACTGGAAAGGTTCGATGTACTGTTTCGATTTTTTTTTTATTTGGTGTAATCGATTGGAAAATTTTTTCTTTGGAAAGGTAGAACGAAGGGGTAATACAGTGGTGCAAATTTGTTTCGTGCGTGAATATGATTATTCGTTCAAAAAAAAAATGCTTTTGATATTTAAAGAAAGATTCTCTCGAAACAAAAAAAAAGTAAAACTCCGAAACGAAGCCCAAAAGTGTGACATAAATAGTTCGCTACGGCAATAAACACAAAAATTCCCCAAACACAAGCCTCGAACCCTTGCCTCACAAAATTCCCCCCCAAAGAACCATTAGAAACTGAACACACGTAGTGTAAACACAAGCTCGTCTCTCTCTCTCTCTCTCCCACGTAGCTACTGTATACAACAGCAGCAGCACATGGCCCACTCGAGAGAAAAACTCTCTTTTTATTTCGTCTATCCATCGCTTCTTGAAGATTTTTCGAAGCTGCTTCAGTATCCACTGGAAAATGTCTAGTCGGTCGGTCGCGCCACTTTTGGAAAAAGGGCATAAATAAATCAGTCGCGGCATAACACTCGCACACAAGGAAAAAGATCTGGCGCCTATGCCGCAGCAGCTTCGTCCTTCGGTTTCGCTTTCGCGAGAGAGAAGAGAAGAGAAGTCGGCAGCCAGCCACTTCCGTCCGTAATTATGTTCTAAGTGGGGACCGAAAAGAGAGGATGCGCGCAGCTTGTTGTCTGATGAAAACCTTACGATTCGTTGGAATCTTTCTTTATTCATACGTGGAATGCCTTCCAAAGTTCTCTCTCTCTCGAAAGAACTTTAATAATCGTCCGCGGATGTATTTATCGCTTGGAGAATGATAATTTTCCGTTTCATCGAGGAATTTTTGTTGGCATATTTTTTTTTTTAGAATTTAAAAAATAATACAAGTTTACAATACAATTATAATAAAATATATTTCCTTTTTTTCTGTTTCAGGTGAGTACACTCGCAACAGCAATTGAACGTTCGACAAACCGATCGCAAAATCTTCATCGTCTCGTGAGTAATAATAAAAGCGCGTGGACAGAGAGGAAACATCATGTCTTCATAAATCCACATATAGTAGTCGAGAAATCCTCTCTTTCTCTCTCTTTCTTTTCAAAGAACGTCATCCTTTTCTTACTAATCGCATTAATGCCCATCAAAGCGATATATATCTTTCAACGGGTCTAAGCAAACAAACGATATAATACACACACGCGTGTCGTTATATAGAAAGAGAGTGAAAGAAACTCGACGGGCGGCTTATACGAGAGAGAGAGAGTATATTAAAAAAAGTTATATATCGTCCGCAGCCGCTCGTAAATAATCGTGCAATTATCGCTTTTATATAGGTGAGCCGATTATTCCGACGTCGAGGATTTTTCGTGAAAGCCTAATTTGAGTATATTTAGAGAAAGGATCATTTTGTTGCGTGTTTATACATACGGATTTGTCTCGTTTTGGATCTAATCGTATTCTATCTCTTGTGAGATATCATTGAAAATTTAATCGTTCGTTCCCAATTTCATTATTAGTTTGTCATTCGCAATGAGCATGATATTATTTTTCTGGAACGAGGTCGCGTGGAATGTGAAGGCGATTAGAATTAAATAGATGAAATGGTATGTTTAATTACGATAAAAAAATTCTTGATAACGCGAGTGCTTTGGAATGAAATCTTGTATGTACAAGGCAAGGATTACCGATTTATTAGAAAAATTATTTCTTTTCAATTGTAAATCATGGTGGAGCCGTTAGGTGGCTTTTGAGTAAAAATTTTCAATACCATCTAGTAATCTATCACTTATTCGATATATTACATTGAGCTAATTGCTATGTGATAAAAGCAATCTGGTGTAGTTTTGTATATTCATATAGTACTTTTTTAATACTTCTCTATAAATAACTCGTCAGCAAATAACAATGAGCACCACACACAAAAAAAAGTCGAAACAAAAGGAAAAAAAATGCAAAGTAAATTGAGAACTCAAATTGTCGGTCGTCTGCTGCCACTGTCCCATTTCCGTCACTCTCCACGATTCACAACCCATACAAGCGACTTGTATACCTTTAGGTCGAAGCTCTCTTTCACGAGTGGAGAATGCGACGTGGGAAAGGGAGAGAGAGAGAGAAGTATACAGTTCTCTCTGTGCCAGTGGTAATCGACAAAAGAAGAGAGAGAGAAAGGCTACCGCTTGCGCAAAATGAGAAGCGAGAGCGTCGACTTGATGGCTTTTCTTACCGCCGTGGTTTGTCGAGAGTCAAGAGACCCCTTGGCCGCAGAACTCCCTCGCGCGCCGCTTATAATTACCGAGCGCGCGACTTTTTCTTCTTCTTTGTTCAAAAAATTGATTTCGTCGCGAAAATATTCTTCAATCCTCGATAAAATCCCACGAGAGATAGTTTTGAACCCCCTGCTGATACTTTAATCGAAGATCGAAAATTTCGGGTTATTAATTATATATTCGCGGATGTAATTCTCGAATGTTTATTACCGTAGCAGGAATCACGATGTAAATTCACGAGTAGTAAGTATGACGAAACACACACACACACGAGAAAGTATTAATCAAACTTTGGCCTGTATACGATTTAAATCAGCGAGAGAGAGAGAATATATATAGGGGACCGATCCGATCTTGCGATCTTTCTCTCTCGAAAACCTGTCCGGGGCGGCGTTCTCACGGCCGACTATATTCGTGCTCTTCTTTTTGGTCCACACAAAGTCCGCGAGAGCAGATTCCTTAGGCACACAGACTGCGAGGCTGCTGCTGCTTCTTTGCCTTCTCGGTGTATTTTATATCACGTCGCTCTCTCTTTCTCTCTCTACACACCCTATAATGACTCTATTTTCGGCGCGTTTCTCGCATTTTTGCAAGCTTGTAATGGACGCGCGGTATCGCCCACAAAGATCTCGCACGAACGTCGAATTTGTCGGAATTTGTTGGTCGATTGCGTAATACGTGTATAAAAAAAAAAAGAAAGGAGTAAAGTGTGTGACGAGTGTGAGCTTTTTTTATTTATTTTTTTTTGCTTTCGATGTTTATCTATTGAAAGGATCCGTGTTAAACGGTAAAATGTAAAAACCTGTTTTGCTCGCGATCGAAAAAAAAAAAAAACTTATTATATGCCGTGTGTGTTAAAGCGGTATATTTTACGAGGTGTATTATATATACTCGACAGAGATATCAATCATGCTTTAATGGTATTGATTATTGAAATCGTTTTGGATTTCACGGGGGATAATGAGGACGTGACAGGTTATTACGCAATCTTCGGTTCTGATATATTTTTAAACGAGGAGGCCCAACCCACTTTTAGACAATGCTCCGATACACTTAACTGAATTATTTATTTAGTTTATAACTCGCGTGAAAACAAAATCGTTATTATTTATACGTTGAGATAGTTGAATTTTAGTACACGCAACCAAAAATTGAATTTATATACACAGCAAAGAGTGTATTATAGTGGGGAGAACGAAGCAACAAGTGAGGAAGTATGGCGCAGCTCGAAAATAGCACCGAATGCAGCTTTTAAAACGCTCGCTTATATTATCAGCAAAGCGGTATATATATATATA
>JAWWMK010011327.1:0-24043 GCA_035047105.1 Galeopsomyia nigrocyanea
ACCCCCCCCCCCCCCCCCCCCCCCTACGAGACTAAGCAAAGTCGTTCGAAAATGCTGAGTATCAACATTCGGAAAATCATGTATTAATTTTAAATGAGTAAACTTATGCGAAACTTTTTGTATGTGTCTGGAATTTTTTTATAACATAGTTATGATATTTCAGTGTACCTACATCAAGAATCGTTTTTTTTTGTACGTTTGTCGTTTATAAAGGTATGACAGAGACACGCCATAAAAAAAATCAATAATTTATGAGTTTCAAGGTATGCCCTAAGCAGGACAATTTGTCACTTGGACAAACAAAACATCGCGAGATAACTGATTCTATACAGGATTTGTTTACGAGAATGTAGCACTTAAAATAATCGACAACAATATATTATCACCATTAGAAAATATTACAGGTATCATGGATTATATGAGACGAAAATACAATTGAAAATGCGCTATTAAAAAACTTACAGATCTGTTTTTTTTTTCTACGAAAATAATCAACGTTTGCCACACACTGGAGACTTTGGTTACTATAAAGAGAACTGCGGAATAGTTAAATCAATAGTTAAAAATTTAAAGTTTTGCCGCTAGCTATCGAAAATATCTTGCTAAAAAAATCCAGACGTTCAGTAATTTTAAAATTTCAGGAAAATAAGTGAAAAATAATAATTTTTTTTCTAAATGAACACACTAATTATTCACTTTTTTTATAAAATGATCCCAAAGTTTTTATTCAATAATGATTATATGAATGAATTGCCGTTCGGTTAACTCCCCATTAAAGATCACCGAGTAAAATAAGAAAAAAAACATCTTGTCGGTAAGTGTCGAGGACATAATTAGCTCTATCTTGTCCCGCGAGGGGAACGGAAGTCACTCATAAATCTTTATTTGGCACGCGCTTCCTTTGAAAATATTTTCTTTATGTGTGAGTGAGTTATCGCTCCCTAAAGCAAGTCGATTTTTGGAGTAAGGGGAAAGATTGTTTCTCTTCCTATACAAATTATTCGTTACCTATAAACGAGGCTTTCTGTTATCGAGATTTACGATTTTATATAAGTTGACGTACTAAACTGAATAGCATTAGAAATATTTGCCATTCGATTATGAACAGTATCAGTAGTATCGTCATACAAAAGTCATGAAAATGTGAATATTCTTGATCTTCTTTGATGAAAGGCATGTTTATACCTCGCAGATAGATATATTTTATAAATAGCTGTATGCAGGTAATATGACTGAGTTTTTCCTTCGCGGCTTTTACGAAATATTTGATAATAATTTTAATGCGGAAATTCGTTTATAATAGTCTAGGCCACCTGTCGATTAAATCAGGAACAAATTCTAATCATTACAGAACAACTGAAATATCTAAGCCTATCAAATGCGATTCGTCAGAATAATAATTTAGAAAACAACTCGATTAAATGAAATAAGTTTTTTAATTTAAAAGCATTCGCCTTAAAAATAAAAATATTGCAAAAAAAAAAACTTTCTCCCTCGATCACAAAGAAAAAGAATAAAAAAAATTTTCCCTCGAATACCGAATGCGCGCGATCGTAATAAAAATTTCAATATCTGATTTGGTAATAGAATCAGCTTAATCAGAAAAAAAAAATCCGCGATCGTTATATCAGCAGTCTGGCGCGCGCGACTTTCCTCTCCTTTTTTTTCTCTCGTCCAATACAATTTGAAGAAAGAAGAGAGAGAGAGAGAGAAAAAAAAAGAAGTTACCGTGCCAAATGGGAAGCGGGCATCTCTTAAACTAAGTGGCGAACTTTTATCTGAAATGCTTTCTGATTATGCGGTAGAAAAGCGCAAAAGTTATCTCGAGCCGAGGTGGCCCACGTGAATGGAGCCACTTTCTGTAATTACAAGCGCTTCCCGCTTGCACTTTTCCTCTCTCTCAGTTCCCTTTTGTACATACAACGAATATCGTACAAAGAGAATTTTCCTTTTTTTTTCTTTGAGAGCAAAAAAAAGAGGAGAAGATCGTTTCTTTACGGGTATATATTATGGGTATATTCCGCTCAATAGCCGTGGATGTCAAATTTGCTTGTGATTCAGTGCAAAGTTTAACGCCGCGTGCCCTCTCTACCGTTGGAACTATAACGCGGCCTATATGGAAGATTAATTACAGGCCATTTGCGGTGTAAGACTCTTACGCCAAAGAGCGACGCAATGTATTTCCAGCATATGGGACGTTCATCTCGCACGGGAATATATATGTACATACACTACGTCCGACGCATAATAAAATTCACCCCGTTGCGCGCGCGACCTTTCTCTCGTTCACCTATATCTCCATTTGCCGACGACGGAAAAAACCCCATCAGAATATTAATATTATACATCGGCTTCGAGATTTAATTTTTAATATATTTCTTTTAATTTGTTTCTTACTTTATACGTGTTGCGGGAATGTTATTCTCGGAAGCTTTCAAAAGATAAATTATTAAGACTGTAACTTTTTTTCGATACAATTGCATCAGAAATAAAGCCTGATAACAACTAAATATTATAACGCTGATTATAAAAATTCATTGAACTGAATTTCTGTAAAGAAGGTATCTCGGTTAATAATTGAAAAATTTATGAAATAATGATTTCGAATTATTTTTATTTGATATCGAAAGTGAAAACAAAAAGACTTAAATGCCCGACAAATAAATTAATTAAACTTGCCACATACCTCACTTTATCCACAATTTCAATAAAAAAAACAATTTTACAGGCTTGCAGTATACCTCAAAAAGACAGTTGTATAAAAAATAAGAATAAAAATATTTCCGTATGTATAGAACAGGCAACTCTTCTTGGCCCATCTATTTCCGGTAGAGCATAAAAGAATCCAAAATGTATCTCTCAAAAGTTCAAACATTTGACGGTCAAGTTACTGGCTATGTGAGTATAAGGGAGTTGGCATAGAGCCCCTCTCTCGTGTCGATGCTGCACACAGTCTATTTCAGTCGCGCGCACGATAATATTATCTCGGAGCACATGCAGTGCTTTCTCTCTCTCTCTCTCTCTCCCTCTCTCGCACTTAGCATAAAAGAAAAGCCTATTTCTAATTCTCTCTTTGGCACGGGCATTCACAGCAAACACGTCCGATATATACATTGTATAATTCAGTATCACATATATGACGTCCGCGTGGAACATTAGAGACTCCGGAGTGCAACAAAGGAACCAGGTCGACGTTGGGCGCCATTCAAAATTGAGTAAAATGTCCGGCGCACCGGTGAGCTTGCTTTGCGATAAGGACACAGTCCGAGAGAGAGAGAGAGAGAGTCACTAGGGGGTAAACAAGCTGCTTGGTAATACTATATCGAAAAGCTAATTTTAATATTTTCTTATTTTCCTTTTTTTACGGAAAAAAAGAAGAGGATTACAACTTCGAGGCCTGTCTCCAAGGTAAAAATTCATTTCGAATTGTCGAGAAAGTTTTTCAGAAAAAAAGTCTGAAAAATCAATTCGCGTAATGGCGAGTCGCGTTATTGAACGGTAGGAAAAATTGCGAGCAAGTCGTCGAAGGAGGCACGAAAAGGAAAAGAAATGATCGGGCCAGAGAAGAAAAAAGAGAGTGAGACGTGATTAAATATTCCACGAACGTCCATTAAACTTTTGCTCTCGAACTCAGAGCGAGTAGGGCGCGCGCGAGACGTGATTTCACGCGACGCAGAAATTAGCCTCTAGCTCTCTCTCTCTCTCGCTCTCTAACGCGTGGAGTATATGCAAATGCTCGGCGTGCGACGTTCGAAAACTGGTTACATTTGAAATAACAGTCGCGCGACTTTATTTTTTCTCTTTCTTTCTCGATGCTGAAACTCGAAGAGTTTTTTCACGATAACTTTTTTACTCTCGGCTTGGTGTATCGAAAGAAAAAAAAAATTATTCCACGATGCAGATCAATGATTGTGATTTGTGGAATATTTTAGTTTTATTCACGCGAGAGATTCGCGCGTATCGACTGTAATGAGATTTGAAATTTAAAAATAACAACGAAAGTAGATCAACGAATTTGCAGCTTTATATAGTAAAAACCTCATAATTATAACAAAGATATTTGAAATACATGTAATTCAAAACCGACAATGTACCTTTCGCACAAAATGTACACGCATATAGACCATGAAAGTGCAAACGCAGCCCATTTAATTATTCGGCATATATTCCATCTCGATTTTCATATGCTCGTAAAGTCAAACTTTAAAATGAAGCTGCGCGCACACATATATACGCATGCAAAGGATTTCACGGGGTATATACAGAGAGACAGATACGAGCGCACTCGTGCATTCGTAATTCACTTAATGCTTTTACTCAGCGTTACTTTCATATACTTGTTATTCCACTTCCCATTTTCCGCCACGATATTTTCTCTTCCTCTCTTGCGTGTATTTACTCTGGCTATTGTTCGTAGTATCTCATCTCGTTACTTTTCTCTCCTTTCTTTTTGCACGTTCCCAATGCGAAATACGACTTTCTCGTATTTTAAAAAAAACCTAATTTTTATCGATCTCTGCAAGGAAGAATTTTACAATCATTGGATTTAGTATACATGACAACGCGATTCTCAATGTTTTTCTTGAATACCTCGGATAATCATTAAAAGAAAAAAAAAACAAGAAGAAAAGTATTGAGTTGGTTGAGCTCATCTCAACTGCAGCACACGTGTATATGCTGTGCACTTCGCAGTCATTACTATCTTTCGCTATCGAGCCTTTTTCCCTCTCTCTCTCTCTCTCTCTCTCTCTCTATCTTCTTTTCTGTCTCTATTGTTGTGCAGCAGCCAGGCGAGCTTGACCGTAAGGCTCCACACAATCTGTTCCAGCTGACCGACTTTCCACACGCGCACTCCACCGCCACACGCTATATAAACCCACGGCGAATCTCTTATGTTCCAGAAAATTGCGATCTGCATTTTTTACTCGTTTCAACCCTCTCCACGATGCTTTCGTCGATGCTTCGACAAGGGGGAAACAAATAAAGAAACGTTTTTTCTTTTTTTTTTCATTTTCTAACTGTGTGAAATTTCGTCGAGTGCGTCAATTTACACATGCATGGGTTTAGTTATTGTATTTATTAATAGTTAAACTATTTAAAAGAAATTTTACTTTTCTATAAAATTATGAAATATCTTTAATATTATATGTGTCATATAAATATGCACAAATATTTCCAAAAAGCTTTATTTTATCCTACAGCTTATATTCAATAGGATACTCGAGTATCAAAGGACAAAGAGCTTTCGATCGATGTGTACTTCATAAAATTCAAATTGGCAGGCCAGAGCGTACGCCTTTAAAGCTTTATCTTCAGAACGTGCACTACTTTTATCATCGAAAAAAAAAATGCAATATAGAGCTCTCTTATATTTGAGACGTAATCGATAACATTGACGTGAATAAAATTTTAATGACATACGTTTTTGAAAATTGAATATTGGTCAGCGCAAACAAAGTGAGTTTTCGAAAATATTCACCGGTCAGTTATTTTTCACCGAATGATTTTCGATATTACTTTAAATTATTTTTCAACGTCTTCGGATTCAAAATTAATTTAAAAAAATAACAGTGTTTTTTCCACTGACCGGTTTAATAAAAGCAAAAGTCAATACGAGCATGGATATCAAATTTAAACTGAAAATTTTTCGAAAAACAAGTGATCCGTGTTATACACTCCATTCATACAGTATGTATTGCAATCCACTAAGGGAAAGAATGTCAGCGATGTGTATTATTAGTGGCGCGTGAAATGGAATTTCGTGACATTGGATATAGACTCCAGTCGATATGTTTGGCATTCTATACCGTATTCGCGTATATTCATTCTTGGATATGGAAAGCAATTGTATGTATTATTATGAATATTATTAATATAATATTTAACGACGTTCTCTATATTTATACATTTAAATGACAATATTACAACACTGAAATTGCAAACAAATTATTTATCATTTCCATGCATAAAATATTGTGGATTTATTCATTTATGGACGTTCAAGAATATCCCCTTGTACATCGATTGCGAATGAAAAGAAAAAGCCTTTCACGCGTGTCGCTAGTGGCGCGTGAAATAGTCTTTCGGAATAAAGACAAGTAGAGTACCTTCTAGGATTGTATGTTCTAAAATACATGCAGGACAGCAACGCCATTGAATAACCGTTTATATTTATAGTTGAATTTTTAGATTCAAAGAAACTTATTTAACAAAATCATCAGCGAGTTCAATTAAACTCAACAACAACAAAAAAAACATCAATGCATGTTTGGCGAAATACCATTTGTCATGTGCGTTCGGGAAACATGCATTCGCGCATAAATTCCGATGAACGATCAGCAAGAAAACGTGACCGTAAACATCTCGCGAAGTCATTTTTCACAAGCGAGCTTGCAAGAAGCTTACAACGATATTAACTCATTTTTTAAAGAAGCACGTGCAGCCTCTCTCTACCTCTCTCTTACTCTCAATCAAAGTTCGCCGGTTTGTAGCACCTCGCTAAATCGACTGCTGGAGCGCGATGAAGAGAGAGAGAGAGAGAGAGAGAGAGAGAGAGAGAGAGAGAGAGAGAGAGAGAGAGAGAGAGCTCCTTCCTTCCATTTCTCGAAGCTGCCTGACAGATTGCGCGCAAGAAAATGCACAATATGCGATGCACTATAGCTCAACGGGTATTTACTTTTATGCTCCTGGACGTAAGGAGCTTGGCACGAGAAAATCACGGGATTCCAACGTGCTTTGCTATTTCCGCACGTACATTTACGCCGCTGAAATAGTTAAGTTTTTGATTGGCAATTAGCTTGCATTAGATGTTCTTTTGTGATATGACGTAGATATACTTATGAAAAATCTTTTTAAATTGCCATATTTTCAGTATACATTCAAAGAACTTCTGTACTTGTATATTTGTGTGCAAAATTCGTATCATTCTCGATTTACACATGACAAATTTTTTGCAAAAGAGAAATCTCATTTCAAACGCATTTTTACATAAACCGAGATATCGCAGATTTTTATCTGTGCACGAGAGGCAACAAATTAATGTCGCATAATGATTTGAAAAATAAAAAATAAAAATTCAAAATATGCATACATATCTTTCCGACACGTTCGCAATATCCTCGCGCGCGTTTCATATATACACACAAAAGCCCCGAAATTACGACGCTGATTTCCGTCGCGCTCTGATTACCGAACGTTCGATGCGCCCTGCGCAACGCGAAATCTAATTACCGTGGCATCCAGCGCTACAATTCGCTAGGGGAATCGGAGCTGCTATTATAATGACGCGACGCGATTCTTCTTCTTTTTTTTTCATGCAAATCCAGTGACCCATAATTTTTTTTTCTAAATTTTTTTTTTCAAAGAGAGAATCTTTTTTTACGGAACAAAGGTAGAAATTCCGTCATTATTTTTTCTACGTTTCTATAAAAGTTGAGAATGTACAAGGGTAATTCGTAGAATGGAATTCAAGGGAGACATATGCAAGTATTAATTGCGGAATCTAGCTACGTCAGACTGAAGTGTGCTGGTAACCAAATTTACATTCAATGTCGCTATTTCCTCTAACACACCACTCGATAAGGTATGCAACAATCAACTCGAGTTTGTCAAAAAATGCTGCGAGAAAAATCTTGTTGGAAAAATATACTCCTCGCAGTAGCATCCTCCAGTTTTTAAATTTTGGACAGATTTTTCTCAGTAATCAGTACCGAGAAAAATATTTTCAATAATCTTCCTTAACTTCAAGTGAACAACCACGAAAAAAAGTCAACGAAAAGACTATTAATTATAAAACACTAAACACTTACAACCCGACCATTAGTAGCGAAAGAGGGAACTGTTGTTTAAAGAAAAAAAAAAGGTTATAAGCGTGATGCAACTAGCTGCTGCGTCACTCTTGGATTTTCTTCGAACGCCACGCCGTGCGCACACCCTCCTTGAATACGAATCAAATAAACCGAGAGACGTCGAGTATAGCGGTGTGTACGTATGTGCGTGTCCGCCCATCTATCTGTTTTTCTTTCTGGATACATTCTATCTTGCGCGGCGAGACTGCTATGAACCTCGATGACTTTTGTTTTTTTTTCGATGCGGCTTCGACGGATATGACCGAATGATAATTTTCTGTTAATGTCATCTGATGTAGCTTTAGTTCATATCAATTTTAATTTAATTTATTATGCCTTTTACAATAAATTATAATATTAAAGGGTTTTAATTTAATTTTATTAATCAAATTTATTTTTGATAACGAATTTCTTTATTTATTATTTTTGCTGATGTGAAGATCATTTTTAAAATTGAATATTACTTTGCTTTCGACTTACGTATTATGTGCTTTTCGTTAGATAAATATATAGTATGGCTTCGTAGGAAGCTTGAAATGAATAAACTTGCACGCAAGTTCTTGGCATTTCAAAATGAAATTTCAAATGGAACTCGTGCGTAATAAAGATGTAAACAAAAGCCAGTAAAATTCCAACTTCAATAATCTTTGTATTTGAACAAGCATATTTCATTTGATGCTACTGCAATCTGGGTAAAATTAATTTCGGCTCAACAGCGCTGTAAGATTCCGAGAAGCACATTATTACGCGTTTTAATAAGAGAACAATTCACGAGATAAATAAATTCTTCGAAATTCACTGTTCTTACCATCCATGGCCTACTTACCAAGCGCAGCGTGCACATTCGCCGTATTTTTCGCATCTGCGAAGCGGATCAACATCCATACTCTCGAGACTCTCTCGCGTAAGAATGATAATTTATGGCTCCTCCGAATTGTTTGTTTGCTTATATTAGTCCTTATCCTGGATACTCAAAGAAGATGGGGCGAGCTAAGGATTTGAATTTTCACTAATTTTACCATGCGGAAATCTTCGTTGTATGTTCTCCGAAGAGTCCAAGTAACATAGTAGTCGTTATTTTCAAACCGAGAAACCTGAAAAATATATGTCGTCTCCGCGTATTTTATAGCGGAAGCCAAGCACCGTGAGCATGATGTATGATAAATTTCCGCGTAGAGAATGGAATTTTTCAAATCGTGAAGTTTTGAATTTTATCTTTCTTCTCGCAACTAACAAGTTGATTTGAAATTGAAGTTTTACAATAATAAAAATGAAATGTCATCAAGACAAATCGTCAGGATCAAATGAATATACAAAACGAATTCAACCACTTTGTCAGCTAATATATCCGAGTTGACATTTACAGAAAGTAACGTATATAGTCGAGGTAGAACGTTACGCGACACCGATAGGTTAACCAAGTGCCGCATTGAAAAAGTTTGAACCGTTAATACCGCTTGGCGCCCGGTAATATAGCACGGGACCACAAGCGATGGTGTCAATGTTGCACTCGCTCCGTCGACTCGACTGTGTGTCACTGACAACCTCATCGTTGTCGATTAGCCCGTGCTCTTGTTGCCAATAACGGTAATTCGACGAAAATCATTGAAAAAATTTCATCAATTTTGCGCGTCGGATTTCCGATTGTTTCAACTGTGATCGATTTTACAGATGATGAAATGAAACTAACGATCAAACGCGAATTGCTCAGGGACACTGTGATAAAAAGTTTGATAACTCAATGATAGATTGATGTCCACATGCGATCATTGAATTAAGTTTTTAATTGTAAAAAGTCGATAAATAAAAAAAGAAAAGATACGTAAAAATTTCAGTTGGAAAATAAATGAATAGCCTCGTTGAAAAGTGAACAACGCGGACAAAGACGTCCAACAGACCACAACAAAGCAGAGAGCGAGCGAGCGCTGCAAACTCTCGAGAGCATAGCCATCGGTAAAATGCAAGCGCTGAACTGGACTTTTAACCTCGTGCAATGCACCCTCATCAATCTCGCTCTTGTGCCCTCTCTCTCTCTCTCTCTCTCTCACTCTCGTTTGGCGTATATATATCTGCATGCGCGCAAGCTGCTCGCTTATTGATGACGGCCCGTCGAGCCCTGACGCTACGGCTTATGGGATTTTAATGGGAAGACGCCAAGAGCATCCGATCGATTCGCTATAATACCTATACGATAGCGGCAGTAGCGCGCGAGCCAGCTAGGGAATAGTAATAAAATGATCAGTGAGTCGAGTCTAATAAAGAGCAAAGAGCGAAGTGAAGCTGAAATTGGCCTAGCCTTGGAAAAAAAGAGAGCTTTTATGGCGAGTGCGATTTTACAGACGGGAAAGGGGCATGGAGAGAAAAGAGTGAGGAGAGGAAATGGAGAAAATGAAACGGAATTGAAATTTATGCTTGACTGTGCTTGGGTTCTTCTACTTTTTTTTTCTTCTTCTTCTTTTTTTGTCGGTTGGCGTTGAGTGCGATTGTCACTGAAAAACTTTATGGACTTTGATCATCGCCGTGCATGCGTGTGATACTAGCACGCGAGCGTTTGAATTCTGTGGCGATGGGTTTTTACCTTCATTTTCTAATGATATTTTGTTTGCAATTGTCCATAGTTTAATATGATTATTCAACATGAACAAATATTTTCTCATATCAAATAGATTAATGGAATGTGGATGGAGTTAAATTGCTTGATCAAATCGAGGTTGCGTATAGTGATTGGCTTTTTATTATAAACGAGGAGCTTGTAACTTTTATTTTGTTATTTCTATTAAAAGTGCAATATTGATAGTCCATGAAAGTTTTTCAAAGAATAAATTGCTTTTTTTTTTATAAAGATTGAATAACGAACCGTCGATACCACGTTATGTAATTGTTATCACAAAAAGTGGTATTTCAAAATCAATTAATACGTTGCGGTATTTTTATGAAAAAAAATTATTGTACTTTTTTAGGACACATAAGCGTCATGAAATTAAAAAAATCCCATCATCAAAACTTTAAAAAGAAAATCAGCTCGGTATTCAATCGAGCGTTTAACTACCTCTATATCCTAGCAAACTTTAGTAGGCACAAGGCAGTGAGAGAGAGAGAGAGAGAGAGAGAGAGAGAGAGAGAGAGAGAGAGCGAGAGAAATAAGACGAATTGATTGATTGATTGACGTCGGAGCCTTCGCGAGAAAAAGTCGTATTAAAAAGGTCAATATCTCAAAGCTCGAACTCGTGCGCGTTGCCGCTCGCGACTTAATAATGCACCGTAGCAATCCATCCTCTCTCTCGAGTGTATATAGTATAGTGCGAGCTGCCGTGTCGAGCGTGAAACATTTACCGCGGCGAAAGCTTGTTTTATTCAAACTCCCACCCTAAAATGGTTTGCGCGCGCGCGCGTACCACGTGTATTTATCCTCTGGACTGATCGCATTTTATCCAAACGACTACTCGTCGGATATTTATTGTCTATACCGGTTTTTTTTAGCTATCCTACTTTTGCCATCGTTGCAGCAATTATTTAGATTCTTATAAAAGCATGTGAAAGCTTTGCCCGTCAACATTTATGGCTGAATGTTTTTTTCAAAGGTTCCAATGCTCGATGTTACTTCGGCGCGTCACTTTCTTTTATTTGGTGGAGTAAACATTTACGACTCCAATTTACGGCGATGCTTGTTGAGCGGAGATAAATATGTATGGTGGATTACTGGGAAGGCACTTTTGATTTTTATTTTTCATTTGGAATTCGAAAGGACGATATAAAAGTATCAAAAGACTATACTCACTCGAAAGTTTTCATAAATATTTTTAATATTCACGAAATAGTATAAAGTTAAGTTTCAATGATTTATCATATTCGCGTTACTACCACACCATTATAAATTTGGAACTTCAGCACACGAGCAACCAACTGTATAATAATATACAACTCTGAACTGACATTTGTCGAAGGGTCAGCCAGCGAGTAACTTGTATATATATATGAATAGGTAGATAAATAATAGGACAGAGAGTACGTCGAGAGCAACGGTGAAACAGTAGAGAACGGTGTCGTCTATCTCTCTCTCACGTAGCATGTAAAACCGCATGACTTATCCCATGCTGAGACTCGTATGTATATGCACCGAACAACAAAACGTGCAGAGATGGAGAGTATAAAGGCCTTGTAACGCGATAGGTCACCGAGTCCTCCTTCTTAACCCATCGTCATGCATTTTGTACATATTCAATGTATGTAAGTGAAATAATTTTTTTGATTTTACAAAAATTCATTTAAGCGTAGTATCAGAGCAAAATCTATCGATTGTTAAGGAAAGTAGGTACAGCGTCTTTCGTATAACAATTTAAGCGATTATCGATAAATCATATCCGATCGCGCTTATGGCAGAAGTTTACAAAAACATCGGCGCAAAGATTCCAGGAGGACAAAGCCCCTCAATATCCCAAGGACTGACGATTAATAGACGAGGAGAAAAGACCGTGGCGATATTGGAAATATCGGAAAATCACGGTGTCGCGCGAATAACAGGGCTGCTGCTGCGCGTCACGAGTTTCTTCCCGCTCGAGCAATTCGTTTCGACTGCGTGATTCGTTTTTTTTCTTGAAAACTCATTGCATATTTTAATGGATTCGTTTGTGTTTTCGAAACGTGAAGGTTTAATTTTCGAAGAATTATCGATCCTGAAAAATCGAATGATTACGTGGATGAAAATTCATCGAAATGTTGATTAATCAATGCGATTGATAAAAAAAAATGGTATCGAACGTCAGTGACTTTTTGAAAAAAAAAAAATAGTAACAGTAATCTCGGTTTCGAATGCTTGGCAAAGCGATTAAATCTAGAATTTTTTGATATCGCTACGGGTATTCAAAAAGCCTTTTGGAGAACTCTTCGGCATACATCCTCGTTTATCGAGCGTTAAAACCGACGACGATTCTCAGCGTGCAATAATACGACTGCTGGGCTTATGTATACATATATACATACGGATTCCGGCGTCGATTGAAAAAAGCTCTCGTGCATATAAAATAACGTCGTTTTTTTTTGTATAGCATCCACTCTACTATAATCGGCTTTCTTTTCATCGCGAGCGCGTACGTCGCGTCGCTTCTTGTTCGATTTATTTTTCCGGCTTGCGGTTTTTCAATGTCGTCCTCGTCTTCGTTATTGACGCTGTATACCGATGTTATATATCGGTGGGAGTTTGATTAAACGCGAACGCTCAGGCGATGCGACGTAGTATATACGAAAAGAAAGACGCTCGCAACGACTTTTTACCTACTTCTTGTGTACGCGATTCGCTTTCGGCTACGTCTCTTATATTTGAACTGCTGCGAGTAGTTTTTTTTTTTTGTTCGTTCGCTTTGCGTTTGAAATGCGAGTATGCGGACAACATTATGTCGTTATTTTTATTCGAAAATAGTTTCTTTTCTGTGATAATTAATAATCGAATCACGATATAAATTCTTTGCTTAATTATATCTTTCATGCTTTTTCGCGCTGCGTAAAAATTGTTATTCAATTTTAAAAATTCTTGTCATATAGCTCTTTGACAAACATTTTATATCTTTTTAATTTTAAAAATGTCGCACAAAATATTCAAAAGCAGAAAAATTGTATTTCGTGAACATTTTTCCTTAGAATAGGAAGCTTTGTAGATAAAAAACCGTTTGAGATGACTAATCGGGAACTTGAAAAAGTAAAGGACAGGCAAGGCTTTTGGCTAATATTATTAAATGTTTCAATTTAATAAATGTCAATCTAAAGATTTTAAGGTGAAAAAAATATAATTTCGTGAAAGAAAGCTTTGAAGCTAAAGAACCCTTTGAGAGGACTAATCAGAAACTTGACAAAGCAAAGGACAACAAGGCTTTTGCCTAGCATTATTAAATATTACAATTAAGAAGATGTCAATCTAAAAATTCAAAGGCGAAAAAAATATAATTCGTGAGCACCGTGTATCGGAAAAGAAATCTCTATACATAAAGGATAGTTCATTTATAAAATCAGCAAGCTGACATAGCAAAGGAAAACAAGGCTAAAAGCCAAATAAAATATTCACATACGTTTTTCCCTTTCTCGTTTGAGATTTCATTCCTTTTCAGATCTCCGCGGGCGGTCAGTGCATATACGTAGTCTTTCTCTCTTTCTCTCTCTGTTCTCCCGTACACACATTTTTTTTCTGTCGCAAAGAGCGAATGTGCATGCAATCGCGTCCTTATCGCGGCTCACGACTCGAAGCCTCACCCGTCGCTCGACATTCAAGTGTTTACTCGCGCGGCTTTTGTTTCTTTTGCATCCCTTCTCCTTTTTTTTTATTTCTTCTTAAGGCCTGCTCTGCTCGAGAGTCGCGTGCACGCTCGAGATGGGGATTTAATTTTTGAGTGCGACTGGCTCGAAATGAACTTGAATGGTACTACTCACGTTACTCTAAGCTTTTACGTGGGTGGTGAATTGTTTTTTTGCTTATTTACTTTTTCACCGTGAAATCCTGCTAAAGCTCTGTCGGAGGAAGGCTATTTTTAGTCCAAAAGAAAGTTAAGATTGAAATTCAGAAAAGTAAGTATAAGTTATAGATACGTTATACTTCGTTTATTTTACAACTTTTACGTGTATTCCTCGACGTTATACTTTCATTATTAGCAGCTCCACAATGTTACCACTACTAATCTCGTTCACTATTCACACTCTAATTGCTCGTTATAATTACTTAATCTATATTTTTTAATCTTTGCTTCCTTAACGCATTTCTTTTCGTTTGCTGACAAATTATTTTTTTTATTACTATTTATTTATTAGTTTTTTTTCCTTCTTAATATATATTTTTCAATTTTTTTTTGTATTTTATATTGATAATTTTTTTTTTAATTTTATTTCAAATTACAAAAATTCTTTTAAAACGCACTAAATGAACGATTGTAATACAGTCCGTAACGAGGTAAAAAAAAGTTGCTACATTTTCCATTACACAACCCTCGACGAACAATTTTTTTCCGGCAATCTCAAAAAAAAAAAATTATCGATCGAAAACCCGCATTTGCCTACCTTGACACGCTCAACATATCAAAGAAATATTTCAACACGCGAGCTAGCTTTCATTGAAATAGAAAAAAAAAGACATCATCAGCCGAGCGTATTGCCTCCGTTAACGAAGCTCATCTCGAAAGCTCGCATTCCCCGTAGCGCTCGCCTCTACACTAGCCTCGTTAGTTAGCGCGCAATTATCGTGTGTGCGCGAGATCTGAATTATTCATGCGGCAACGAAAAAGTGTCGCGCGATGAATTGACCCGTTATCGCTTAAACACGAGAGGAGAGTGTAATTTCCCATAGAGTATCCTACGCGAGACGCCATATATACTTTGATGAGGAATTGTATCGACCTCGTTTGTTCGGATTTCATTATTATTATTATTATTATTATTATTATTATTATTATTATATGTCGCTCTAACGCCTTATGGCTAATTTATTTGTCAGATGTGGAGATTGTTGTATGCATAATTACACTTGGTTTAGGATATCGTCGTTTTCTCAGTTAGAATTATGGTCATTGAATCTGAGATTTGATGGGTGTAATTATTTGCTGGTAGAATTTCCAACGTCGCATAAGGTATTTGTTAAGCTCATAATGGCAATAATGAATAGAAATAAAGTTGCAAAAGAAATTTTATTTATATAATTATAACTAAATTATAAATATTCGATTAATGTCACATGAAATCCGTGTTAATACAGCTCGACAATTTAATATTACTTAAAATGAATAATGTCGTATTTATCAGGCAACAAATCATGCACGAAAAAAAAAGAAGAGAGACGTATCATCTATCGATTACCAAACTCCCCCATCTCGCAAATATTTTGAGAATGTCGACGTGTCGGAGGAACCACGCTCCGGAAATTAAAAGCCCGTAAAGCCACTCCTCTTTTCGAAGCCTTTTGCCTTCTCGCCCCCCCAACCCCCCCTTTTTACGGCACTCGCACGCAAAGGCTTTTCGCGTGTTGTACGTGAATTTTAGACCGAAGGGGGGTAGAACAGCTTCTCGTACCTACTAAAGCTACGATTATCGGAGCACTTTGTAATTAAGTTTGGGTTTTCGGGCGAAAAGTGTTCTTTCGCTCATTAGCCGATTAAAAAGTGGTAGTAAGTAACTCTATATATCTCTCTTAAATGGGATATTAATTTAATTGACTTTTCAACAAGCCAAATTTATCGATGTCGGTGTATAAAAAGTCTACTAACTCCTATCGTTGAATTCCTTTTGACGGTAGGAATAGTTTAATTTTTGTTTCTCGACAAACAGCGACAAACACGCTGAAAATTCACGGAAACAAAGTCAATTAAACTTTCTCTCGTCCAGGAAAAAAAAACCCCAGTCCGACAGCGTCGAGCGGTAAAAGCAGGCTAAAAAGCTGCGCGAACTGCGCAAAGTGAAACTATCCTTATACAGGACCAATGATTAACGTAGCTATTCAAAAAGCCAAAACTCCCGAAAACTGTAAGACGAGTCGTATGCTATCTTCGTTTTTTTTTTTTTTTTTGAATTAACGGAAAGGTTTTTGCGAATGAGTTTCAGGTCCGCATTTAAAAAAATTTGGATTTGTTTTTACCTACGAGTTCTAACTTTCTGTTATTTATGGTAAAAAATTACTTTATTTTAAACAATGTCATTCATTTTCAATCATATTTATATGTAGTACTGGAAATTTTAGGCTACGGTGTACAATAACGGTTATAGTAATTATCGATTCATATAGTATTAAAGAGGATAAGATCTTATAGAGATTATAGAACTGTCTGTAGAATAACGGCTTATATTGATTAATTGTATCACTATTAACGTTATTCGTTTATGAAATTTTTTTATCGTCATATCATTTTCAAAACAAACAGTCCATTCGCATTTCTAAAATAACACGCGAAAACCATCAAAACAGCAAAAAACCGAGTTAACTAGTATTCTTTTTCTTTCGAACAACCCACAGCCAAGCCGCAATAATTAACGTAGCGCGCGAGCCAACAATTTAGCCGAAAATCATAAAAGCTTTAATTAAAAGCACAGCTTTTACGAGTAGCGCGGCAGCGGTATAGCAGCAGCAGCAATGTAGGTCCGTAGCGAAGCAGATGTCGCGGCAAACGTATTTGACGAAATAAATATTCAACGGTTCGGAAACGTGTTTCATCCTCCGCAAGAGCCGTGCACACACCTCTTTTTATCGACGAGAACGGAGTTTTTTTTTGCTACTTTTTTTTTGGTGGTGGGGGGGGGGGGCGCAATGAAATCGGAGAACGGCACGCGGGTGTGTGTGTGTGTGTGTGTGTGTGTGGGCGCCGCAAAGATTTATCGACTGCGGCGCCCACTTTGACGGCACCGGGTAATTAACCAAAAAGGGCGGCGATTTTGTGTGTCCTGAAAAGAGAAAGAGAGAATAGCCGACTGTCCGGAAGTGGCGTTTCTTTCACCTCGATGTTACTCTGTTTTTTTACGAAGTGTATCAGCAATACGAGAATTTTGCTGTTTTTTTTGTGTGTCAAGATTTTACATATATATCTGAAGTTATATAAGTATATTTTATGTCAGAAAAATACTTGGAATAAATGATTTTTTTTTTTTACAAATACATGCTCCGCTCGCTTTTTCATGGAATTTTTTCACAATAGATTTTTTTTTCAACATAAAATAAATGTTCACTTTTCATGTTCCGTGACAGCCTTTTTTTGTGCTGTCTCAAGTGATCGATCAATGTAATTATTCAATTATAGTGCTACGTCAAATTCGTGAGATGTACATCATTCAATCAAGGTATACATGTACTCCGAAGCGTAAAAGAACCTAGTAGACAAAATGCTTTGATAATAAGCGATCGATCTATACGAAAGTGGTCTCGTACAGTCGACTTTGTATTAATTCGAATTTTTTTTAATTTCATTTTTTGCCATGCTATACAGCTTTGTGAAACTGACGATTAATTTATTACGAAAAACTCGCTCCGCTGCGCATTGCGTTTATCAAAAGGAAATCTTATCTCGCCTGTGCGCGTTTTAGTTATAACAGAGGCTCAAAGCGCCCGATTATAATACTCACTTTTCTCGACATCATTAATAATAATCAAAGTGTACAACTTTACGCTGCTATTACACGGCACGTTCATTAAATTCGATAAAAAAACATTCATAAAAACAGCTCTCTTCTTTTTTTTTCAAAGGCTTCTACGAGTCCTGTGATATATTTTTTTTTTCTCTCAATGTTGCACGCTCAAAAGATTAATGCTCCAATGCTTATACCGTCGTTAGGGTTAGACGCATCGATCACTGCTCTTCGCGCGTTTGTTTCTTTAATTTAGTCACCAGGCCGACTGAAAATTTTTTTTCTCACCCTCGCCGCCGCCGCCGCCGCGCCGGCTCGATATTTTATTGTTTAGGCTGCAACTGTGGAACTAGGACTTTAATTTTCTCTTTTTTTTTCTACCTACTATTTTTTTTCGCCGAATGAAATATTTTCGCGTTACTGGAAAGTGGGTTAAGTATTCGTTTTGCGTGCGCAGAGTAGCTTTTAAACTATGTATCGGAATGTGCTCGTTTATTATTGTTTTATCCAGAATTTTTTCGTAGTGCTATCGGTAAAATCAGTATCGAAATCTAATGTCAATAAATTTTTTATTATTCTTGATATTTTATTGACTTTTAAAATAATCGATAAATACATAGGTTTCGCGAATTTCAAGAACACAGCCGTATAACTAACGAAAGCCGAACAATTCACTCAAATGTCCATTGCGACACCATATATCACGATCAGAAATTCAATGTCGAATCGTATAGAGTATCCGCCATATACCACGTGAACTTGAAAGTTGCTGCGGCGACTTTGAAATGCCGGTCGTGCGAGTGGGATAATCGCCGCGGCTAATTCTCTGATTTGTCGTTGCTCGTTAATCATTATAGCCGCTCGACTAAGACGGATATCGACGAATAGCCAAGCGCGTTATCGTCTCTCCGACTACACGTTCGCTCTCCTTCTTATCGCCACGCATTCGTATATACACTACTGACAAATCGCTCGTATTATGCGATGTGTGTGCGCGTGTGCGTGTGTGACGGATATTTCGTCATTTTTCATTTGTATTCCTGACAGATTTATAATCATCGATTTTATTTTCATTCGGTCGAATATGCCCTTTTATTTTTTCAATGTTTTTTTTAATCAGCGAGAGAATGTATTTCAATTTCGTATTCTATTAATTCCAACTGCATCGTTCAATGTTGACATTTACAGAACGCGAAATACGAAAACCCTTGTAATTTTTAATTGTGATTAAATCCACGAATACGCAGCATCGTGCAATGCAAAGCAATATTGCTCGAATTAACATCAAACGTTTAATTGAAATGTTATGCGAACGCAAAATCTGCTATATTTTCAAGAAAAATACACTGAATTTATGCTTTGAACGTTGATATTGACGAATTTCTGAATAAAAAGAAATTGTACATTTATGCTTGCATGTACATTCTCGACGATTTTTTTACCTTTGTGTTATAATTCGATGTTAACGTTCCACAACAGAAAATTATTGTTATAAAATTTCAATTAAGATTTTCGCTCCTTAAGCAACTATTTTCCGCTTCATCGTGAGAAGAATCCATCACTTTGAAAGCCGTGAAAGCGATTATAGGTTTACACGAAAGGACCCTAACCGAGATAAAGTGAACCCTCTGAGTCTCGAGATTCTCGTTAGAGAAAACAGCGTGAAAGGCTAAGGGGGCGCGCGACAAAAATAGATGCGATATACCGGATCAAACCAATAATTAGATGCGGGAGCAAACAAATTGAGTGGTCCCGTGTTTATATGGTTGTCTGGAAACCATTTCAATTTATTCTTCCCATCATTTTCTCACTTCTCGCAATTAATTTATTTCGACTTTAAAATTTCGCGAAAGGCTTTGTTTGTCATCTGCCAAAATAAAACGGTCACCCATCATTAGTCTTCCAAAATCCAAATGTGGGTCGCCCAACGTTTCTTTGTTTTAACTCTAAAAAAATGACAACCTCGACAAAAACAAAATAAAAAACTTATTCGAGAATTTCCATCGTCTCACGAGCATATCTTTCACGCCACCCTTCCCCGAAAAAAAAGGAAAAAGAAAGAGATGGGAAGAAGCCCAGAGGACACCTGAAAGCATTTAGCTCGCACAGCGGAAAAAGGATGTCCCGTCGATAACGAGCTCTCGTAAGATTTTTTTCGTGAAGAAACTTCTCTCTCAGCTGCTCGTTATAATTCCCTCGAAATCATTTTCCCCAATTTGCACGCGCGTATTTATCGAGAAGCGACTTCTACTCGCCGTTACGAAACAGTATATGTATACTATATATAACATCGCGCTTTTCGCTATAATTTGAGGTCATTAATCAACTGACCGTCAATTAAAACTTTTCCACTCGTAGAAGAATTCGTAAACTTTCACGAGCGTTATAAACTTCCAGCGCTCGATTTGCATCGTCAAAAGTTAATTTGCCGACTGGCCTAATTAGAGCGTTTTTTTTTTTCGTAAGAACGAACAAAAAAAAAGATGAGCACGCAGGCGATGAGGTCGACCTGATGAAACTCGTCGGACAACGCTCAACAAAGGAGCACTACGGTAATAAAAGCGAGCGAGCCAATGGGGGAATACATGTGGCTGATGGCTACGGTATACCAAGTCGTATTCTACGCGACGACGTTACGTCGTCGTTTGTAATGACCGACTGTATGTTTTACTACAGTCGATCGCATTGTAGTAACGCTTCTGCGACGACTTCGACCGTGAGTTTTAGATCCGTATAATATAGTAGCTATAGCTTGCGTTTATTTGTTGAACATATTTTTTCAAGTGTCATTCAGTTGGTAATACCAAGAAATATTTGATAACTACGACAAGCATACTTTCAATTCTTCCTTAATCGATTCTTTTTTCTTTTTTAAAACTTCAGAGTAATACAGTTATTTCATAATTTCATTGAAATTCTTGAACCCATAAACATTTTTTGTTTTTTTTTTATGCAGTATAACAAAATAACAAATTTTTTAATTTCAAAGTTTTACGTCGAATCAGCGCCGATGATTCAAGCAATGACAAAAAAGCGAGTTACGAATAAAGGATTTTTCAGCTATCTTTTACCTTTATGATCGAAGTGATAACACAAATTTGTTGCGGTCTTTAATAAAGTCGTAGAGGTAACCATGAATTCATACAGCATATTCGATTTTTCCCTTCATACTTCTTCCTAATTATCTATTGCGCCAATTAAAATTAAAGAAAAAATAGTTCGCATAGCTCGTCAGTTTGACTTGGCTTTTAATTTTCTTACACGGAAGCTCAAAAAGCGTATAACAGTAGATTGAATGTTCAATCCATTATCTACCTTTCTATTGATTTTACGCATTTCCACAATACTCAATCCACAACTCAATCAAGCTCAAAGCTGCATTTTTAATTGGAAACTTGCAATTGTACATCGCAAACACAGTAGTTTACCCTCACAAATACATCAGCAATTTATTCCATACGTGATTTAAAGTAAAAATCAAACTCTAAATTAACACACAAAGTAACGCACCACAGCGTAGCAACTGTTGACAATGCATATAAGCAGAGAACAGAGAGCCATTACCCTACAACGCGGCATGTGACCTAATCGGATCGCAGGTATAATTCTCTCTCTCTCTCTCTCTCTCTCCCACACACACACACACACACACACACACACACACACACACACATGGGACAGCGAGTTTAACCGGGCCACTACTTAATAGTGATCGCCTTTCAGGACGAGATTGCCCTGCAAGCAGCATCACGACGCCCCAAGATGAGACTTGGTTTACGCGCAACTGCGCAATTAATTTGCCAAGCAAACGCGCATCACGTGCAAGTAATTTTCGAAGGTTACCGGCGCCTCGCCCTTATACGTGCGTCTCCGAACTGCGATGCGTTTGATAGGATTTCACGAGGGTTTAGAGAAGCATATAATTATTGATGCATGCGAGAGTTTCGAATTAATGTTTTTGTTTGAAAAATAAATTGCAATAATTGCTTGTTCGTTGATTTATATATTCAATATCCAAATTTTCTTCAATGACAAGTACTCGAATTAAATAGTAAGATACAAAAAATGACAACACGAATGAAAAAGAAATCCAATGAGAGAATAACTACAGGCTCAATATTAATTATGAATTCATAATCAAAAAGCGATACCTCTTCGAGATACCATAATATTAAATCAGTTTGAATCTCGCCCGCGGCAAAATATCCACCCACTCGTTCGCGCCTTTCTTTCTACGATAGCGCATACATAAAACATGAGAATGCGCGGGCCGCGCGACTGGCTTTTTGGTGTGTCCGCCCTCTTTTTTTTCAGATCGCGCGGCCTTCAGCTGCGTCAGCTGACCCCAAAGCGTTCGAGGGAGAATCTCTTCTGGTACTGACGACGGAACGAATTTAAAGGAAAAAAAAATTTTTTTTATTAGGAATAGACAAACGTTTATCGGCAAAAAAAATGTTAGTTTTTTTTATCAAACAAATCATCGTGCGAAAAGAAATTAGCGGCAGGATTTATACGCTACGCGAAAAGCGTATAATTTTCAGGCAACATACGTAACCCAGCCTCAAAACTGTAAACGTAGCAGCTTTCGCGACTAATTTGCTGCTGAACATTTAATAAATCGCTGGGCATCATAACGCGCAGTTACTTTTTACAACGGTGGGAGCTGTATAAGTACATTTTCCGCGCACGTACGTTGTGCGCACTCAAGTTCATAAATTCTCGTACGAAGCTCTCGAAACAAGCCTGCGTGAAAAATCAGAGCTTCTCTCGCAGTATTGCTGATTGTCTAGCTGCTGCTGCTGCTGCATTTTATCGTTGAACGAGATTTTTATTTTTTTATTTTTTTTATCGAGGGTGAATTTACAATTTAGTGTGATTTTATTTGCATGTTTACGTGAAGGACAATTACGTAAATTGATGGCAGGATTGATATGGGTATAATACTTTCAAGCATTTACGAATTATTTCACGTTGCATACATGTATGTACGTTGACTATACGCGGTTTTAAACAATTAATAAAACAGTGGTTGTATCAGTTAACAAGCAACTTTTCATGTTCGAATTTGTTTTAAATTTTGTAGGATGCATCAAAGGAATACGTAACACAAGAATTTCAATAAAGCTCAGCTGCTAATGAAATTGAATTTTTCATCGTCAATTGAAGTTCATAGAATTTTGTAAACTATTTTCGTCAATTTAGCGCTACTACATTTATATTTGAATATTTTGCAATACACCAACCAAAATTAATTACTCAATATTGCTCGAAAAGTTTTCGGTATCTCACTATTAAAAAAGTTCTACAGCATTTTCAATTTTAAACACTTTTTTTCCTTTAAACGAAAAGATCTCAAAATAAGCTCGAAAATAAGTCAACATCAAAAACATTAGTATTTTTTTTAATTCAATCCAACTCAAACCATGATCTCACTCTATAATATATCCCTCAGTGAAATTCTGTTACACTTCCACATCGGCAGTCTAGTTCTATATGGAAACCGAGAGAGTTTTTGTGTGTCACGTCGTACCGCGCGCCTGGATGGGCGTATATAACAGTGACAGACGTGTATTTTTGGAGACGTTGTCTACGTGCTCGCCGATGTTTTCACGGCCAGCCACGATTTTTTCGGCGCGGTTTTCCTTCTCCGGCGAGGGGGCGCGGCGATACACACGAATATTCAAGGATTAGATCTCTTTTACGTGCTTGTTGCTTTTTCTTCGGCCAACTGCGAGGGACAAGTTAAATCATTCGTCTTCCGTTCTCTAGCATTTATATAGCCGTGTGCGTGCGGTAAATTATAAAGTGATGAGTTATATATAGGAAAAGAATTGTTCAGTCTAATGCTGTATGCTCGATCGAGTTTCGAATGTAATGTGATTTATGGAAATTAGGCGATTGATGCATGAAATAAACGAATGATTTGCTGTGAATAGTGTGTACAATGGTATTTGGCTATGACGTCATTCTTTTATGTAACGCCAACGATCTTTCATTGTCTTTATAATTTTTAGCGAATGAAATTAGAGTTTCAAATATTACCTATATATACACTTTGCATTAGCTCCCAGTCCGCGTCTGGCCTATAGAGCGCTTGACGAACATTGACAAAC